>PVIH01014937.1:0-51794 GCA_004025045.1 Sigmodon hispidus
AAGAGAAAAGCATATGTGTTCAAACGAAGCAAGGAAGGAACATTTCTCTTAATGCTCTGTGTAAGAAAGTGTGTGTATGGATGCTTAAAAAAACCATATGTGATCAAACGAGGAAAGAAAGCAAAATCTCTCTTAATGCTATGTGTAAGAAAACATGTGTATTGATGTTTAGAAGAAAAACACAAGTGTTAGATTAAGGAGAGGAAGCAACACCTCTCTCAATGCTCTGTATACGAAATCATGAGTATGGGTGCTGAAGATAAAAACATCTGTGTTTACAGAAGGAGAGGGTTGAACATCTCTCTTAATGCTCTGTGTAAGAAAAGGTATGTATGGATGCTGAAGACAAAACATATGTGTTCAAAAAAGGAAAGGAAGCAACATCTCTCTTAATGCTCTGTGTATGAAAGTGTGTGTATGGACGCTGAAGAAAAAATCATATGTGATCCATTGAGGACTGAAAGAAGCATCTCTCTTAATGCTCCGTGTAAGAAAACATGTGTATTGTTGTTTAGGAGAAAAAAACATGTGTTAAAATTAGGAGAGGAAGCAACACCACTCTTAATGCTCTGTGTAGGAAAACATGTGTATGGGCACTGAAGATGAAAACACATGTGTTTATCAAGGAGATGGCTCAACATCGCTCTTAATGCTCTTGAAAGAAAAGGTGTGTATGGACGATGAAGACAAAAACACATGTGTTCAAAAAAGGAAAGGAAGCAACATCTCTCTTACTGCTCTCTGTAAGAAAACGTGTGTATTGACGCTGAAGAGAAAAACACATGTGTTTAAACAAGTAGAGGACTCAACATCTCTCTAAATTCTCTGTGTAAGAAAATGTGTGTATTGAAGCTGAAGAGAAAAAGACGTGTGCAAACTAGGAGTGGATGCAACATCTCTCTTAATGCTCTTCCTGAGCAAACGTGTGTATTGACACTGAAGAGAAAAACACTTGTGTTCAAAGGAGCAGAGGAAGCAACATCTCTGTTAATGCTGTGTGTAAAAAAGTGTTTCTACTGATGCTGAAGAGAAAAATGCATGTGTTCAAATGAGGAGAGAAGACAACATCTCTCTTAATGCTCTGTGTAAGAAAACATGTATATTGACATTGAAAATAAAATACATGTATTCAAACGAGGAGTGGAAGGAACATCGCTCTTTATACTCTATGTAAGAAAATGTGTATAGATGACGAAGAAAAAAACACATGTGTTTAAACGAAGAGAGTAGGCAACATCTCTTTTAATGCTTTATGTAATAAAACATGTGCATTGGCATTGAAGAGAAAACCACACGTTTTTAAACAAGTACAGGACTCAATATCTCTCTTAATGCTCTGTGTAAGAAAACATGTGTATTGATGCTGAAGAGAAAAAGACGTGTGCAAACTAGGAGTAGAGACAACATCTCTCTTAATGCTCTTTGTAAGCAAACGTGAGTATTGACACTGAAGAGAAAAACACTTTTGTTCAAAGGAGGAGAGGAAGCAACATCTCTCTTCATGCTGTGTGTAAAAAAGTGTTTGTACTGATGCTGAAGAGAAAAATGCATGTGTTCAAACGAGGAGAGAATACAACATCTCCCTTAATGCTCTGTGTAAGGAAACGTGTGTATTGACATTGAAAATAAAATAGATGTGTTCAAACGAGGAGAGGAAGCAACATCACTCTTAATGCTCTGTGTAAGGAAACATGTGTATTGACATTGAAAATAAAATACATGTGTTCAAACGAGGAGAGAAAGCAACATCTCTCTTATTGCTCTGTGTAAAAAAACATGTGTATTGACATTGAAAATAAAATACATGTGTTCAAATGAGGAGAGGAAGCAACATCTCTTTTTATGCTCTCTGTAAGAATAGTTGTGTAGTAATGCTGAAGAGAAAAACACAAGTGTTTAAAGGAGGAGAGGAAGCACCATCTCCCTTGATGCTCTGGGTAGCAAAACATGACTATTGATGTTGAATAAAAAAACACATCTGTTCAAATGATAGAGGAAGCAACATCTCTATTAATGCTCTGTGGAAGAAAACGTGTGTTTTCCAGCACATGTGAAAAACACATGTGTTCAAATGAGGCCAGAAGAGGGCATGGTCAGCCATTGTGGGCATGATCAATCTAAGTGGTTGTATTCACTCAAAGTTGGCATGACTTGGTGTGATCCTGGTGTGTCAAAGTGGGTGTGCTCTGTCTAAGCGGTTGTGGACATGAAAAGTGTGTGTGGCCAGTTAAACTGGACGTGGCCAGTCATAGTGGGCTTATTTAATTAAAGTATTGGTGGCCTAGTATGAGTGCATTCTGTCAATGTGGGTGTGGCATGTTGTGGCCATAGTCAGACAAAGTGTCCATGTCCAGTCACAGTGGGTGTGGTTCGGAGTGGCTGTGGTCAGTCAAAGTAGGCGTGACCAGTGAAATTCTGCTTGGCTTGGTGTGGGCATGGTAAGTCAAAGTGGGTGTGGCCAATCAATGTGGGCATGGCCTGTTGTGGCCATGGTCAATCATAGTGGCCATGGCCAGTCAAAATGGGAGTGGTTTGGTGTGGAAGTGGTCACTAAAAGTCGGTGTGGTCAATCAAAGAAGGCGTGGCATGTTGTAGCCATTGTCACAGTGGCTGTGGACAGTCAAATTGGGTGAGTTCAGTCAAAATAAGCATGGCTTGAAGTGGGCATGGTCAGACAAATTAGACATGATCCGGTGTGGCCGTGGTCATTCAAAGTGGCTGTGGCCAGTCAAACTGTGCGTGGCTTGGTGGGGGCACAGTAAGTCAAAGTGGGTGTGTCAGATCAAAGTAGGCATGGCCTGTCAAAGTGGAAAGTATAGGAAGTAAAATGTTTCTTAATGCTCTCTGTAAGCAAATGTGTGTAATGACACTGAAGATAAAAACACATGTGTTTAAACAAGGAGAGGAGGCAACATCTCTCTAAATGCTCTGAGTAAGAAAGTGTGTGTATGGACACTGTAGAAAAATACATATGTGACAAAATGTGGACCGAAAGCGACATCTCTCTTAATGCTCTGTGTAAGAAAACATGTGTATTGATGTTTAGGAGAAAAACACATGTCTTAGATTAAGGAGAGGAAGCAACACTTCTCTTAATGCTCTGTGTAGGAAAACATGTGTATGGGCACTGAAGATGAAAAAAACATGTGTTTAAACAAGGAGAGTGCTCAACATCTCTCTTAATGGTCTGTGTAAGAAAAAGTGTGCATGGACACTAAAGACAAAAACACATGTGTTCAAACAAGGAAAGGAAGCAACATCTCTCTTACTGCTCTATGTAAGAAAATGTGTGTATTGATGCTGAAGAGAAAAACACATGTGTTTAAACAAGTAGAGGACTCAATATCTCTCTTAATACTCTGTGTAAGAAAACATGTGTATTGACACTGAAGAGAAAAAGACGTGTGCAAACTAGGAGTGGATGCAACATCTCTCTTAATGCTCTTCATAAGCAAACGTGTGTATTGACACTGAAGAGAAAAACACTTTTGTTCAAAGGAAGAGAGGAAGCAACATCTCTATAAATGCTGTGTGTAAGAAAATGTTTGTACTGATGCTGAAGAGAAAAATGCATGTGTTCAAATGAGGAGAGAATGCAACATCTCTCTTATTGCTCTGTGTAAGAAAACATGTGTATTGACATTGAAAATAAAATATATGTGTTCAAAGGAGGAGAGGAAGCACCATCTCCCTTAATGCTCTGGGTAGCAAAACATGACTATTGATGTTGAAGAAAAAACATATCTGTTCAAACGATAGAGAAAGCAACATCTCTATTAATGCTCTGTGGTAGAAAACGTGTGTTTTCCCGTTGATGTGAAAACCACATGTGTTCAAATGAGGCCAGAACAGGGCATGATCAGCAATTGTGGGCATGGTCAATCTAAGTGGGTGTGTTCAGTCAAAGTTGCCATGGCTTGGTGTGAGTGTGGTATGTTAAAGTGGATGTTCTCTGTCAAAGTAGTTGTGGACATGAAAAATGTGTGTGGCCAGTTAAACTGGACGTGGTCAGTCATAGTGGGCTTATTTAATTAAAGTATTTGTGGCCTAGTATGAGCGCATTCTGTCAATGTGGGCGTGGCATGTTGTGTCCATGGTCAGTCAAAGTGTCCATGTCCAGTTAAAGTGGTCAATTGCACTCAAAGTGAGTGTGGCTTGTTGTGGGCATGGTCAGACAAACTGGCTGTGACCTGTTGTAGCCATGGTCAGTCAAAGTGTGCATGGCCAGAAGAAATGGTCTTGGTCAATTAAAGTGGTTGTGGTCTGGTGTGGGCATGATCAATCAAAGTTGGTGTTGCCTGTTGTGGTCTTGGTCATTCATAGTGGCCATGGCCAGTCAAAATGGGCATGGCTTGGTGTGGGCATCGTCAGTCAAACTGGATGTAGTCAATCAAAATATGCGTGTCATGTTGTAGCCGTGGCCACAGAGGCCGTGGACAGTCAAAGTGGGCAAGTTCAGTCAAAGTGGGCATGCCTTGATGTGGGCATGTTCAGTCAACATTGGCATGGCAAGTTAAAGTCGGTGTTGTCAGTCACTGTTCATGTGGACAGTCAAAGTTTGCATGGGCAGTCACTGTGTGCATGACCAGTCCATTTTAGCGTGGCTTGGTGTGGGCGTGGACAACCAAATTGGGCATGAAAAGTCAAAGTTTGTATGGTCAGTCAAACTGGGCATGATCTGTCAAATTGGGCATTGGGCAGTCAAAGTGGGCATGTTTGGTCACTTGTGCTTGGTTGGTCAAAGTGGGAGTGGTATTGTGTGGGCATGGTCATTCATAGTGGCAGTGAAAAGTGAAAGTGGGTGTGGTTTGGAGTGGGCATGGTCGGTCAAAGTGGGTGTGGTCAAACAAAGAATGCATGGCATATTGTGGCCATGGTCAAAGTGGCCGTGGACAGGCAAAGTGGGCGAGTTCTGTCAAAGTAAGCATGGCTTGGTGTGGGCATGGTCAGACAAAGTGGTAATGATCCGGTGTGGGCCTGGACTTTCATAGTGGCTGTGGCCAGGAAAAGTGGGTGTGGCTTGGTGTGGGTGTGTTATGTCAAAGTGGGTGTGGCCAATCAAAGTTGGCATGGAGTGTCAAAGTGGAGAGTATAGGAAGTAACATGTTTCTTAATTCTCTGTGTAAGACAATGTTTGAATTGACACTGAAGATAAAAGCATTTGTGTTAAAACAAGGAGAGGAAGCAACATCACTCTAAATGCTTTGTTTAAGAGAGGGTGTATTGATGCAGAAGAGAAAAACACATGTGTTAAAATGAAGCAAGGAAGCAACATCTATCTTAATGCTCTGTGTAAGAAAGTGTGTGTATGGACGCTGAATAAAAAAATATATGTGATCAAGTGAGGACAGAAAACATCTCTCTTAATGCTCTGTGTAAGAAAAAATGTGTATTGATGTTTAGGAGAAAAACACATGTGTTAGATTAAGGAGAGGAAGCAACACCTGTCTTAATGCTCTGTGTAGGAAAACGTGTATGGGCACTGAAGATGAAAATACATGTGTTTAAACAAGGAGAGGGATCAACATCTCTCCTAATGCTTTGTATAAGCAAACGTGTGTATGGACGATGAAGACAAAAACACATGTGTTCAAACAAGGAAAGGAAGCAACATCTCTCTTACTGCTCTGTGTAAAAAAACGTGTGTATTGATGCTGAAGAGAAAAAGACATGTGCAAAATAGAAGTGAAGGCAACATCACTCCTAATGCTATTTGTAAGCAAATGTGAGTATTGACGCTGAAGAGAAAAACAGTTGTGTTCAAAGGAGGAGACGAAGCAACATCTCTCTTAATGCTGTGTGTAAGATAATGGTTTACTGATGGTGACATGAAAAATGCATGTGTTCAAACGAGGTGAGAGATCAACTTCTCTCTTATTGTCCTGTATAGGAAAACATGAGTATTGAGATTGAAAATAAAATACATGTGTTCAAACAAGGAGAGGAAGCAACATCTCTTTTTATGCTCTGTGTAAGAAAAGTTGAGTATTAATGGTGAAGAGAAAAGCACATGTGTTCAAAGGAGGAGAGCAAGCACCATCTCCCTTAATGCTTTGGGTAGCAAAACGTGACTATTGATATTGAAGAAAAAAACACATCTGTTCAAACAATGGAGGATGAAACATCTCTATTAATGCTCTGTGGAATCAGATACCAAATTGAAAGACTCAGGAAAATACTTAAAAACCTCTAAAACTACTTGGCATTCTACTATTTGGGGAGCATTTGGACAGCACTCAACAGTTACAGGTGAGCCTCCTTGAACCATTTAGGCTCCTATCCCAGTCTTAGACCCATCCGTGTGGCATTTCTCAATGGTTGCTTCCACGTGATCCGAGGGAACACCACAGGCTGCTGAACTACAAATCTTAAAAGTTCACTCTTGGGCAAATGATTATCAATTGTACCAGAAAAGGCACAAACCAATATAGCGCATTCTGAGGTAGTGTCTGTCAATATCTCTACTTGTTCTTTTGTATAACGGACTATAAACTGGTCAGGTGTCTTGGCAAAAAATGTAATTGATTGTTTAATGGCTAATAACACAACCGCAGCTGTCATGGATGGATAGTGGGACAAAGTTCTCATGCCTGTGGATTTAGAATGAATCCACAGTAGAGGCCCTTCTTGCCAAAGAACACCAGTAGGAAAGCCTAAAGTCGGGAGGATACACATCCAAATGGGCTTGGATTCATCACAGCGCACCAACTGTGCCCTACTAATTGCTTGTTCTACCTTTGGAAGTGCTGTCTGAGCTTCTGGTGTTAGTTGGCTTGGGGAATTAAGGTCTGGGATTCCCTCTAAAATATGAAATAAGGGTTTAAGCTCAAAGCATGTTAATTTTAAATATGGCCGAATCCAATTTATATCTCCAAGCAATGTGTGAAAATCATTTAAAGTCCTTAAACAATTGGTCCTAATTTCTACCTTTTCTGGTTTAACATGGGCATTCTGAATAACAGCTCCTAAAAATTCAATATCTCTTCCCTTCTGTATCTTCTCTGGAGCAATAAATAAATCTTTATCTTTTAATTCCTTGGTTAACAAACTTAATGCTAATTCTAACAAATGCATAGAAGGGGCTGCTTTCAATTTTTCTTTTGACAGAGGCCACTGAGGTACCCATACAGGTGCAGTGGCCATCCAGCAGTCTTTTGTACACTGCTCATAAACTAATTGCTTTACTAGCAGAAATGCGGTTTCCACATCACCAAAAATTTGTCCTGCTCCATCCATTATGCAAGCTACAAAGTCAGAAAATGGTTCAGTGCATCCCTGTATTATTTTGGTTAGTTTCCCTGAGACCTCCCCCTTATTGGGGAGGGCTCACCAAGCCCTAATATTGATGGTGTTTATTTGAGTATAAACTTCCACAGGATATGCTGTCTGATTATTTACACAATGTCCTTGCCCTAACAGCATATCTGCACTCCATGCTGGCTGCCCATTGGCAGCATTCTCCTGGGCTTGTCTTTGTGCCAGATCAGTCACAATTGACTTCCATTCTAAATATTGCCCTGGATTGAGACATGCTTTTGCTAAGCTACTCCAGTTACTAGGCATCATGGCACATCAACTCAATGCCTCATCCTGTGCTCCTGTAAAAAACGCAGTAGTGCCATAAGTGCAGACAGACTCTGCCAGGGATTTCACTGTCTTAAAATCTAAAAGCTCGTGATCCCTTTCCCCTGGTTATCTTGAAAAACTGGAAAAGCCAGCAGCACACAAGGACACAGCTCATGCTGGATTCTCTTCCACATTTTTGTTTTACCGGTGGCTTAGAACAGATGCCCTCACCAGGCTGGCAATACGGATGCGTGGGGCAATAGGCACAGTATTGAAACAAATCGTAATTACTGACTCCACCCCCCTTGGCTGCTTTTAACCCATCTATCTCTCCCACTGCTAGCAAACAGAGCAATTCAAGAAATAAACCTTAATGAAGCAACTCCTTAAGAGCCAAAAAAATTGGACATGAGGTTAAAAACCTCATCCTTGTATAACCTTTAATTCCAACCTTAATTTAATGCTCACACCATTACTCTTCAACAGCTCTTTCAAAGCTGTTGCCATCGGGTGAGTGGTATTTACACTTATATCCTTGCCTATTTAAAACCCTTTATATAATAAACTACCTCAAACTAATAACAGGTTAGATCTGCTAGTCAGCAGATGCCCCGTTCTCTGCTTTTTTCTACAAGCAGAATCTTCCTCCTTAACGCAGGTCCCACTATTTTCCTGTGAGACTTACCGGTTAACCTCCCTGATTAAGGCAGTTTTGAATCTCCTTCAGACTCTACTGCAGCAACCTCACCAACCGTCCACTCCATGTGTCGAGTTCCAAATTAGTCTTCTCTGTGGGGCATGAAGGTTCCCGGGTTTTCGCGCCACTTGTGCTAAGCTGCTTTCTGGCCTGAAGAATGAAGAGCCACCACATGCACGATTATTCTCGGATCACACTTTATTGGAGTACAGCTCAGTAGAGAATGGTGGAAAGAATACCCCGAGCCTGAAATGCAGCCTGCTAATATAGGGAAGCCAGTGTGTTTGATTGGTGCACAACGTAATGCCTTATTAGCATATAGCTGGTGATAAGTCCAAAGTAATACCTCATTAGCATATAGTTAGTGATAGGTGGTAAGGAGTGCCAAATTAGCATAAGCAGCACTGATGAAATAGCTAGGGTCCAGCAAGTTTTGAATGGGCCAATTGTGCCCTAATGGACTGCTCTGTCAAAGTGGGCATGGACATGAAAAGTGTGTGTGGCCAGTCAAACTGGACATGGCCAGCCATAGTGGGCTTGTTTAATTAAAGTATTTGTGTCCTGGTGTGAGCATGATCAGTCAATGTGGGCATGGCATTTTGTGGCCATGGTCAGTCAAAGTGTCCATGTCCAGTCACAGTGGCCATGTGCAGGCTAAGTAAACTGGCTTGGTATGGGTGTGGTCAGACAAAGTGGCTGTGACCTGTTGTAACCGTTGTCACTCAAAGTGTGCATGGCCAGTTGAAATAGGCTTGGTCAATTCGAGTGGTTGTGGCCTGGTGTGGGCATGATCAATCAAAGTGGGTGTGGCCTGTTGTGGTTGTGGTCATTCACAGTGGCCGTGGACAGTAAAAGTGGGCATGGTTTGGTGTGTACGTGTTCTGTCAAAGTGGGTGTGGTCAATCAAAGAAGTTGTAGCATGTTGTATCCATTGTCAAAGTGGCCGTGGACAGTAAAAGTGTGTGTGTTCAGTCAAATTTGGCATGGCTTGTTGTTGGAGTGGTGTGTCAAAGTAGGTGTGCCCTACCAAAGTGGGTGTGGACATGAAAACTGTGTGCGGCCAGTCAAACTGGACATGGCCAGTCATAGTGGTCTTGATTAATTAAAGTATTCATGGTGTGGTTTGAGCATGGTCAGTTAATGTGGGCATGCGATGTTGTGGCCATGGTCATTCAAAGTATCCTTGTCCAGTCACAGGGGCTGTGTGCAGTCAAAGTAAGCATGGCTTGGTGTGGGTGTAGTCTGACAAGCTGGCTGTGGTCCAGTGTGGCCGTGGTCATTCAAAGTGACAGAGGCCAGTCAAAGTGGGTGTGGTTTAGTGTGGGCGTGGTCTCTCAAAGTGGGTTTGGTCAATCTAAGAAGGTGTGGCATGTTGTATTCTTGGTCAAATTGACCGTGGACAGTAAAAGTGGGTGAGTTCAGTTAAAGTTTGTATGGCTTGCTGTGGGCGTGGTCAGTCAACATTGGAGTGGCCTGTTAAAGTAGGCATGGTCAGTCACTGTTCAATTGGACAATGAAAGTAGGCATGGTTAGTCACTGTGGGCATGAACAATCAAAGTTGGCATGGCTTGGTGTGTGCGTGGACCACCAAAATGGGCATGGCCAGTAAAATTTTTATTGTCAGTAAAACTGGGTGTGGTCTGTCAATGTGGGCATGGCCGTTCAAAGTAAGCCTGTTCGGTTACATGTGTGTGGTGTGTGAAAGTGTGCATGGTGTTGTGTGGGTGTGGTCAGTCAAAGTGATCATAGCCAATCAAAGTTGGCGTGGTCAGTCAAAGGGGGCGTGGTATTGTGTGGGCATTGTTAAACTGGTCATGGCCAAAGTGGGCTTTTTTAATTAAAGTATTCAAGGCCTGGTGTGAGCATGGTCAGTCAATGTGTGCGTGGCATGTGGTGGCCGTGGTCAGTAAAAGTGTCCATGGCCTGTCAAAGTGGCCTTATTCAGTCAAAGTAAGCGTGGCTTGGTGTGGGCATCATCAGACAAAGTGGCTGTGACCTGGTGTGGCCGTGAACATTCAAAGTAGCCTTGGCCAGTCAAAGTGGGTGGGGCTAGGTGTGGGTGTGTTAAGTCAAACTGTATGTGGCCAATGAAAGAGGACATGGCCAGTCAAAGTGGAGAGTATAGGAAGTAACATGTTTCTTAATACTCTATGTAAGAAAATGTGAGTATCGATAAAGAAGAGAAAAACACATGTGTTCAAACAAGCAAGGAAACAACATCTCTCTTAATGCTCTGTGTAAGAAAGTGTGTATGGACGCAGAAGAAAAAGCATATGTGTTCAAACGGGGACAGAAAGCAACATGTCTCTTAATGCTCTGTATAAGAAAACATAAGTATTGAAGTTTAGGAGAAAATTACATGTGTTAGATTAAGAAGAGGATGCAACAACTTTCTTAATGCTCTGTGTAAGAAAACATGTGTATGGGAGCTGAAGATAAAAACACCTTTGTTTAAACAAGGAGAGGGCTCTACATCTCTAATGCACTGTGTAAGAAAACATGTGCATTAATGCTGAAGAGAAAAACACTTGTGTTTAAACAAGTAGAGGACTCAACATCTCTCTTAATGCTCTGTGTAAGAAAACATGTGTATTGATGCTGAAAAAAAAGACTTGTGCAAGCAGGGAGTTGAGGCAACATGTCTCTTAATGCTCTTTGGAAGCAAACATGAGTATTGATGCTGAAGAGTAAAACACATGTATTCAAAAGAAGAGAGGAAACAAAATCTCTCTTAAAGCTGTGTGTAAGAAAATGTTTGTACTGATGCTGAAGAGAAATATGCATATGTTCAAACGAGGAGAGAAAACAATATCTCTCTTCTTGATCTGTATAAGAAAGCATGTGTATTGACATTGAATATAAACTACATGCGGTCAAAATAGGAGAGGAAGCAACATCTGTTTTTTTTGTGCTGGGTAAAAACAGTAGTGTATTAATGCTGAAGTGAAAAACACATGTGTTCAAAGGAGGAGAGAAAGCACCATCTCTCTTAATACTCTGTGTAAGAAATTGTGTGTATGGACGCTGAAAAAAAAACACATCTGTTCAAATGATAGAAGAAGCAACATTTCTATTAATACTTTGTGTAAGAAAACATGTGTATTGATGTTTTGGAGAAAAACACAAGTGTTAGTTTAAGGAGAGGAAGCAACATCTCTCTTAATGCTCTGTGTAAGACTACATGTGAGTAGATGCTGAAGACAAAACACATGTGTTCAAACAAGGAAAGGAAGCAATATCTCTCTTAATGCTCTGTGTTAAAAAACATGTCTATGGATGCTGAGGAGAAAAACAAATGTGTTCAAATGAGGAGTGGAAGCAACATCTCTCTTAATGCTCTATGTAAGAAAACATGTGTACAGACGCTGAAGACAAAATCACATGTGTTCAAACAAGGAGAGGAAACAACATCTCTCTTAATGCTTTGTGTAAGAAATCATGTGTATTGACACTGAAGAGAAAAAAACATGTGTTCAAACAAGGAAAGGTAGCAACATCTCTTCTAATGCTCTGTGTATTCAAACGTGAGTATTCACACTGAAGAGAAAAACACATGTGTTCAAAGGAGGAGAGGAATCATCATCTGTCTTAATGCTGTGTATAAGAAAATGTTTGTACTGATTCGGAAAACAAAAATGCATGAGGTCAGTCAAGGAGAGAAGCAACATCTTTCTTATTGCTCTGTGTAAGAAAACATGTGTATTGACATTGAAAATAAAATACATGTGTTCAAATGAGAAAAGGGAACAACATCCCTTTTTATGCTCTGTGTAAGAAAAGTTGTGTATTAACATTGAAGAGAAAAGCACATGTGTCCAAAGGAAGATAGGTAGCACCATCTCCCTTAATGCTCTGGGTAGCAAAACGTGACTATTGACATTGAAGAAAAAACCACATCTGTTCAAAGGATCGAGGAAGCAACAACTTTATTAATGCTCTGTGGAAAAAAATGTGTTTTCCCGCTGAAGTGAAAAACACATGTGTTCAAATGAGGCCAGAAGAGGGCGTGGTCAGCCATTGTGGGCATGGTCAGTCTGTTTGGGTGTGTTTAATCAAAGTTGGCATGGCTTGGTGTTGGTGTCTTGGGACAAAGTGGGTTTGCTCTGTCAAAGTGGGTGAGGACATGAAAAGTCTGTGTGCCCAGTCAAAGTGGATGTGGCCAGTCATAGTTGGCTTGTTTAATTAAAGTACTCATGGCCTGGTGTGAGCATATTCAGTCAATATGGGAGTAGCATCTTGTGGCCATGGTCAGTCAAATTATCCTTGTCCATTCACAGTGGCTGTGTGCAGTAAAAGTGAGTGTGGCTTGGTATGTGCATGGTCAGACAAAGTGGCTGTGGCCTGCAGTAGCCGTGGTCATTCAAATTGTGCATGTCCATTTGAAATGGGCTTGGTCAATTAAAGTAGTGGTTGACTGGTGTTGATGTGATCAATCAAAGTTGGTGTGGCCTGTTGTGGTCATAGACTTTCACAGTGTCCATGGCCAGTCAAAGTGTGCATGTTCGATCACTTGTGCGTGGTTGGTCAAAGTGTGTTTGGTATTGTGTGGGCATGGTCAGTCAAAGTGGGCATGGTATTGTGTGGGCATGGTCAGTCAAACTGGACATGGCCAATGTGGGCTTGTTTAATTAAAGTATTCATGGCCTGGTGTGAAAATGGTCAGTCAATGTGTGAGTGGCATGTTGTGCCCATGGTCATTCAAAGTGTCCGTGTCCAGTCAAAGTGGCCTCATTCTGCCAAAGTAAGCGTGCCTTGGTGTGGGCGTGGTCAGACAATGTGGCCATGACCTGGTGTCTCCATGGACATTCAAAGTGTCTGTGACCAGTCAAAGTGTGCGTGGTTTGGTGTTGTCATGTTAATTCAAAGTTATTGTGGCCAATCAAAGTGGGCATGGACTGTCAAAGTGGAAATTATAGGAAGTAACAGGTTTCTTAAGGCTCTGTGTAAGAAAATGTGTGTATCGATGCAGAAGAGAAAAACGCATGTGTTGAGTCGAAGCAAGGAAGCAACATCTCTCTTAATGCTCCGTGTAAGAAAGTGTGTGTACGGACGCTGAAGAAAAAAACATATGTGTGCAAACAAGGAGAAAATGAACATTTCTCTTAATGCTCTGTGTAAGACAACATGTGTATGGGCACTGAAGACAAAATAGCCTGTGTTTAAAGAAGGAGAGGGCTCAACATCTCTCTTAATGCTCTGTGTAAGAAAATGGGTGTATGGACACTGAAGACAAAAACACTTGTGTTCAAACGAAAAGAGGAAACAACATCTCCCTTAATGCTCTGTGTAAGAAAACGTGTGTATTGACGCTGAAGGGAAAACACATGTGTTTAAACAAGTAGAGGACTCAACGTCATTCTTAATGCTCTGTGTAAAAAAACGTGTGTATTGACGCTGAAGAATAAAGACGTGTGCAAACTAGGATTGGAGGCAACATCTCTCTTAATGCTCTTTGTAAACAAACGTGAGTATTGACGCTGAAGAGAAAAACACATGTGTTCAAAGGAAGATAGGAAGCATCAGCTCTCTTAATGCTGTGTGTAAGAAAATGTTTGTACTGATGCTGAAGACAAAAAGTGCATGAGTTCAATCAAGGAGAGAAGGTAACATCTCTCTTAATGCTCTGTGTAAGAAAGCATGTGTATTGACATTGAAAATAAAATACATGTTTTCAAACGAGGAATGGAAATAACATCCCCTTTTATGCTCTGTATTAGAAATGTTGTGTATTAATGCTGAAGAGGAAAGCACATGTGTTCAAAGGAGGAGAGGAAGCACCATCTCTATTCATGCTCTGGGTGGCAAAATGTGACTATAGACATTGAAGAAAAAAACACATCTTTTCAAACAATAGAGGAAGCAACATCTCTATTAATGCTCTGTGGAACAAAATGTGTGTTTTCCCGCTGAAGTGAAAACACATGGGTTCAAATGAGGCCAGAAGAAGGCATGGTCAGCCATTGTGGGTATGGTCAGTCTAAGTGGTTGCGTTCAGTCAAAGTAGGCAGAGCTTGGTGTGGGCATATAATGATTGCCCTTGCACAGAGAGGCTTTAGCTGCCATTGCACCTCTATAGGGAATCATTCTTCTCTGAGACGTCCTTTGCACCCTGCTGCTGTCACTGGCCTTGCACACAGGAAGGCGTCTCGAGGATCCTGGCAGCAGGAAACAGCCTTTGAGCAGTGGGCACATCATGAGGTTAACATCTGTACAGCCTATATCCTGTATGTGCCATTAGAAAATCAAAATGGAGGAGATGTAGGGTTCGGTTGGCCCTTGCACAACTTGCAGGACCCCAGCTATTGCATCTGTGACGCTTATGCTAATAAGGCATCGAGTAGTGACCTATCCGATGCGATCCCTGAATATGATAATGAGGTATTACTTTGGACCTATCACCAGCTATATGCTATTGAGGCATTACGTTGGAAACCAATCACACGTCCTGGCTTCCCTATATATGCAGGGTGCATTTCAGGCTTGGGTTCTTCTTACCACCATTCTCAACTGAGGTGTACTCCAATAAAGTGTGATCTGAGAGGAATCATGCATGTGGTGACTCATCATTCTGCATTCCAGAAAGCGGCTCGCGACACACATGCACTTTGACACACCATGCCCACACCAAGCCAAGCCAACTTTGACTGAACACACCCACTTATACTGACCATGCCCAGAATGGCTGGCCATGCCCTCTTCTGGCCTCATTTGAACACATGTGTTTTTCACTTCAGTGGGAAAACACATGTTTTCTTTCACAGAGCATTAATAGAGATGTTGCTTCCTCGATCCTTTGAACAGATGTGTTTTTTTCTTCAATGTTAATAGTCACGTTTTGCTACCCAGAGAATTAAGGCAGATGGGGCTTCCTCTCCTCCTTTGAACACATGTGTTTTTCTCTCCAGCGTTAATACACAACTTTTCTTACACAGAGCATAAAAAGAGATGTTGCTTCCTCTCCTCGTTTGGACACATGTATTTTATTTTCAATGTCAATACACATTTTCTTACAAAGAGCAATAAGAAAGATGTTGCTTTCTCTCCTCATTTGAACACATGCATTTCTCTTCAGCATCATTACAAACATTTTCTTACACAGAGCATTAAGAGAAATGTTGCTTCCTCTCCTCCTTTGAACACGTGTTTTTCTCTTCAGAGTCAATGCTTACATTTGCTTACAAAGAGCATTAACAGAGAAGTTGCCTCCACTCATAATTTGCACATGTCCTTTTCTCTTCAGCGTCAATACACATGTTTTCTTACATAGAGCATTAAGAGAGATGTTGCCTCCTCTCCTCTTTTGAACACATGTGTTTTTCTCTTTAGTGTCAATACACACGATTTCTTACACAGAGCATTAAGAGAGATGTTGTTTCCTCTCCTCGTTTGAAGTCATGTGTTTTTCTCTTCAGTGTCAATACACATGTTTTCTTACATAGAACATTAAGAGAGATGTTGCTTCCACTCCTCATTTGAACACATTTGTTTTTCTCATCAGCGTACATACACACATTTTCTTACAAACAGCGTTAAGAGAGATGTTGCTTCCTTTCCTTGTTTGAACACATATGTTTTTGTCTTCAGCATCCATACACATGTTTTCTTTAACAGAGCATTAAGAGAAATGTTGAGCCCTCTCCTTGTTTAAACACAGGTGTTTTTATCTTCAGCGCAAATACATGTTTTTTTTAACAGAGCATTAAGAGATATGTTGCTTCATTGCTTCATTTGAACACCTGTGTTTCTCTCTTCTGCTTCAATACATGCTCTCTTACACAGAGCATTTAGAGTGATGTTGCTTCCTCTCTTTGTTTAAGCACATGTGTTTTTATCTTCAGTGTTGATACACACAATTTCTTTCACAGAACATTAAGAAGCATATTACTTCCTATACTCTCCACTTTGTTGGGCCATGCCCACTTTGATTGGCCACACCCTCTTTGACTTACCACACCCACAACAAGCCACTCCCACTTTGACTGTCCATGGCTACTTTGAATGACCACGGCCATACCGGATCACAACCGCTTTGTCTGACCATGCCTACACCAAGCCACGCTTCCTTTGACTGAATAAGGCCACTTTCACTGGTACGAACATTTTGAATGACCAAGGCGACTACATGCCACGCACCCCTTGACTTACCATGCTCACAGCAGGCCACCATTACTTTAATTAAACAAGCCCACTTTGGCCAAGTACAGTTTGACTGACCATGCACACACAATACGACAGCCACTTTGACCAGCCAGGGCAACTTTGACTGGCCACACACACTTTGACTGTACTCGCCCACTTTGAATGTCCACGGCCACTTTAACCACAGCCACAACATGCCACGCATTCTTTGATTGGCCACACCCATATTTACTGACCACGCACAGACAAAACCACACCCACTTTTACTGGCCAAGGCCACTATGAATGACCATGCCCACACAATACCATGTACATTTTGATTGACCACGCACAAGTGACTGAACACGCCCAGTTTGACTGGCCATGCCCATGTTGACTGGCAACACCCACTTTGACTGAACTTGCCTTCATTGACAGTCTATGGCCATGTTGACCATGGCCACAACATGCCACGCATTCTTTGACTGAACACATGCATATTGACTGACCATGCTCACACAAAAGCACACCAACATTTACTGGCCATGGCCTCTATGAATGACCACACTCACACAATACCATGCGCACTTTGACCAGCCACTTCAACTTTGACTGGCTACGAACACTTTGACTGACCAACGCACACAATAACATGCACAATTTCACCAACCATGCAAACTTTGACTGACCATACCCACTATGACTGAGCTTGCCCACTTTGACTGTCTACAGCCACTTTGACCAGGGTCAAAACATGCCATGCTTTCTTTGATTGATCAGACCCAATTTAACTTATCATGCCCACACCAAACCCCTCCCACTTTTACTGGCCACGGCCACTATGAATGACCATATGCACACAACACCACGCCCACTTTGACCAGCCATGCCAACTTTGACTGGCCATGAGAACTTCGACTTACCACGCACACACTATACCATGCACATTTGACCGACCACACACAAGTGACTGAACAAGCCCACTTTGACTGACTATGCCTATTTTGACAGACTACGCCCAGTTTGACTGACCATACAAACTTTGACTGGCCACGCAAATTTGGTGGTCCACACCCACACCAATCCATGTCAACATGAACTGGTCATACCCACAGTGACTCACCATGCCTACTCTGACTGGCCAGGCCAATGTTGACTGAACATGCCTACACCAAGCCATGCCCACGTTGACTGAAATCAACCACTTTAACTGTCCACAGCCACTGTAACCATGGCTACAACATGCTGAGAACACTTTGATTGACCACACCCACTTTGACTGACCATGCACACAACAAAACACCCCCACTTGAACTGGCCACGGCCACTATAAATGGTATGACCACAAGAGGCCACACACACTTTGATTGTTCATGATCACACCAGGCCACAAACACTTTAATTGACCCAGCCCATTTCCACTTGCCATACACAATTTGACTGACCACGGCTACAACAGGTCACAGCCACTTTGTCTGACCACGCCCACACCAAGACATGCTTACTTTAACTATACATGGCCACTGTGCCTGGACATGGATGCTTTGACTGACCATAGCCACAACATGCCATGCCCACATTGACTGAATACACTCATACCCTGCCACAACCAATTTAATTAAACAAGGCCACTATGACTGGGCACAAAAGTTTGACTGTCCACACACACTTTTCATTTCTACAAACATTTGACAGAGCACACCAACTTTGAAGCAACACGCCCACAAAAATCCATGCCAACTTTGACTGAACAAACCCATTTAGACTGACCATGCCCATAATGGCTGACAACACCCTCTTCTGGCCTCATTTGAACACATATGTTTTTCACTACAGCAGGAAAAGACACTTTTTATTCCACAGAGCATTAATAGAGATCTTGCATCCTCCATCCTTTGAACAGATGTGTTTTTTTCTTCAATATCAATAGTCACGTTTTGCTACCCAGAGCATTAAGGGAGATGGTGCTTGCTCTCCTCCTTTGAAAACATGTGCTTTTCTATTCAGCATTAATACACAACTTTTCTTACATAGAGCATAAAAAGAGATGTTGCTTCCTCTCCTCGTTTGAACACATGTATTTTATTTTCAATGTCAACACTCATGTATTCTTATACAGAGCAATAAGGGAGAAGTTGCTCTCCCTCCTCGTTTGAACACATGCGTTTTTCATGTCACCATCAGTAAAAACATTATCTTACACAAAGCATTAAGAGGGATGTTGCTTCGTCTCCTCCTTTGAACAAATGTGTTTTTCTCTTCAGGGCCAATACACACTTTTTCTTACAAATAGCATTAAGATAGATGTTGTTTCCTCTCCTCGTTTGAACACATGTGTTTTTGTCTTCAGCGTCAATACACACGTTTTCATACACAGAGCATTAGAGATGTTGAGCCTTCTCCTTGTTTATACACAGGTGTTTTTATTTTCAGCGCCCATATACATGTTTTCTTACAGAGAGCATTAAGAGAGGTGTTGCTTCCTCTCCTTAATCTAACACATATGTTTTTCTCCTAAATATCAATACACATATTTTCTTGCACAGAGCGTTAAGAGAGATGTTGCTTTCTGTCCTTGTTTGATTACATATGTTTTCTTCTTCAGCGTCCATACACACACTTTCTTAAAAAGAGCATTAAGAGAGATGTTGCTCCCTTGTTTTGTTTGAACACATGTGTTTTTCTCTTCTGCATCAGTACACGCTCTCTGATACAGAGCATTTAGAGAGATGTTGCTTACTCTCCTTGTTTAAACACGTGTTTTTTTCTTCAGCGTCGATACACACATTTTCTTACACAGAGCATTAAGAAGCATGTTACTTCCTATACTCTACACTTTGATGGGAAACCCCCACTTAGATTGGCCACACCCACTTTGACTTACCACGCCCACACCAAGCCTCGCCAACTTTGACTGGCCAAGGCCACTTTGAATGACCATGGCTGCACCAGATCACGGTCACTTTGGCTGAACATGCCCACACTAAACCATGCTTACTTTGACTGAATAAGGCCAATTTGACTGGCCATGGCCAGAACTTGCCATGCACACATTGACTGAACATGCTCACACCAGGCTACAAAAACTTTCATGAAACAAGTCGACTTTGGCCAAATCAAATTTGACTGACCATGCGCACACAATAACACACCCACTTTGACTGGCCATGCCAACGTTGATAGACCATGCCCACTTTGACTGAAATCACCCTCTTTGACTGTCCACAGCCAATTTGAACATGGCCACAGCATGCCATGCTTTCTTTGATTGACCACACCCACTTTGACTGACCACGCCCACACCAATCCATGCCCACTTTTACTGGCCAAGGTCACTACAAATGGCCACGTCCACACAATACCATGCCCACTTTGAAAGGCCACTCCCACTTTGAAAAGCCACGCCCATGTTGATACACCACACCAAGTTTGACTGACCATAAAAATTTTGACTGGCCACTCCCACTTTGTGGTCCACGCTGACACCAAGCCATGCCAACATGGACTGGTAATGCGCACAGTGACTTACCACTCTTACTTTGACTGTACACATAAACTGTGACTGACCATGCCCACTTTAACTGGTCTCACCAATGTTAACTGACCATGCCCACACCAATCCATGCCCACTTTGACTGAACTCACCCACTTTGACTGTCCACGGCCACTGTGACCAGAGCCACAACACGCCACACCTTTTTTGATTGACCACACCCACTTTGATCACACCCAAACCAGGTAACAAATACTTTAATTGACCAAGCCCATTTCCACTGGCCATGTACTCTTTGACTGACCACGGCTACAACAGGTCACCGCCACTTTGTCTAACCATGCCCACACCAAGACAAGCTTACTTTGACTGCACACAGACACTGTGACTAGACATGGACACTTTAACTGACAACAGCCACAACATACCACACCCACATTGACTGAATACACTCACACCAGGCCATGAATACTTTAATTAAACACACCCACTATGACTGGCCATGTCCAGTTTGACTGGACACACACACTTTTCATGTCCATGCACGTTTTGACAGAGAAAACACACTTTGTCGCACCATGCCCACACCAAGCCACGCCAACTATGACTGAACAAACCCACTTGGACTGACCATGCACACGACACCTGACCACGTCCTCTTCTGGCCTCATTTGAACACAAGTGTTTTTCATTTCAGTCGGAAAACACACATTTTCTTCCACAGAGCATTATTAGAAAAGTTGCTTCCTCTATCGTTTGAACAGAGGTGTTTTTTTCTTCAATGTCAATAGTCACGTGTTGCTACCCACAGCATTAAGGGAGATGGTGCTTCATCTCCTCCTTTGAACACATATGCTTTTCTCTTCAATGTTAATACACAACTTTTCTTACACAGAGCATAAAAAGATATGTTGCTTCCTCTCCTCATTTGAACACATGTATTTTGTTTTCAATGACAATACACATGATTTCTTACACAGAGCAATAAGAAAAATGATGCATTCTCTCCTTTTTTGGACACATGTGTTTTTCTCTTCAGTGTCAATACTCACTTTTGTTTACAAAGACCATTAAGAGAGATGTTATCTCCACTCCTAGTTTGCACAGGTCTTTTTCTCTTCAGTGTTAATACACACGTTTTCTTACACAGATCATTAAGAGAGATGTTGAGTCCTCTACTTGTTTAAACACATGTGTTTTTCTCTTCAGCGTCAATACACACGTTTTCTTACACAGAGCATTATGAGAGATGTTGTATCCTCTCCTCATTTGAACACATGTGTTCTTGTCTTCAGTGTCTATATAAGTGTTTTCATACATAGAGCATTAAGAGAGATGTTGCTTCCATTCTTCGTTTGAACACATTTGTTTTTCTCGTCAGCATCCATACACATGTTTTCTAACAAACAGCATTAAGAGAGATGTTGCTTCCTTTCCTTGTTTGAACACATGTATTTTTCTCTTCAGTGTTAATACACATGTTTTTTTACATAGAGCATTAGAGATGTTGAACCCTCTCCTTGTTTAAACACAGGTGTTCATATCTTCAGCGCCCATACACATATTTTCTTAAAAAGAACATTAAGAGAGGTGTTGCTTCCACTTCTTTATCTAACACATGTGTTTTTCTCCTAAACATCAATACTCACATTTTCTTACAAAGAGCATTAAGAGAGATGTTGCTTCCTCTCCTTGTTTAAACACATGTGCTTTTATTTTCAGTGTCCATACACACATTTTCTTACACTGAGCATTAAGAAACATGTTACTTCTTACACTCTCCACTTTGACCAGGCCCACTTTGACTGACCAAGGCCACAACAGGCTATGCCCACTTTGACCAGCCAAACACAGGGCCACAAACAATTTGATTGACAAAGACCACTTTGACTGGTCACGCCCACTCTGACTCACCACGCCCACAAAATACCACACCCACTTTGACTGACCACACACACAGAGACTGACCACACCTAATTTGACTGGCCACTGTCACTTTGCTTGAACACGCCCACACCAGGACACACCTATTTTGACTGACCACTCCCACTTTGACTTACCACGCCCTCTTTGACTGACCATATCCAATTTGATTGTACATGCTCATAAACGACCACGTGCACACCACGCCACACCCACAATGACATGACTGACCATGCCCACATTGTTTGAACACGTCCACTTAGACTGGCCACACCAAGCCACACCAACTTTGACAGGCCATGCCCAAAATGACTAGCCACACCAATTTTGACTGGCAACCAACTCTTTGACTGACCATGCCCACAGTGACTTACCAGGCCAACTTTGACTGACCACAACAACTTTGAATGGCCACGCTGACTTTGACAGACAACGCCCACACCAACCCTTGCTAACTTTGACTGGTTATGCCAACAATGACTGACCACACCCGCTCCAAGTCATTCCCACTTTGACTGAACATGCCCACTTTGACAGGCCACGGCCATATTGAATGACTATGGCCACAATGGGCCATGGCCATTTGGACTGATCACGCCCACAGCAGGCCATGACCACTTTAGTTGACCAAGCCCACTTTGACTGGCCATGGCCACTTTGAGTGACCAAGCAAACACCAAGCCACTCCCACTTTAACTGACCACACCCACACCAGGCCTTGACCAAGTTACTTGACTAAGCCCAATTTGACTGGCCACACCCACTTTGACTGACCACACCCACACAACACCATGCCCTCTTTGAACCAACCACTCCCAATTTGACTGACCACGTCCACTTTGACTGACCATGCTCAATTTGACTGACCACACTTAATTTCAATGAAAATGTACACACAATGCCATGCCCACACCAGGTCACATTCACAGTGACTGACCATGCCTATATTTATTGACCACGCTCACTTAGACTGGCCACACTAAGCCATGCTGACATTGACAGGCTATGCCCACAGTGACTGGCCACGACTAGTTTGAATGACTACATCCAATTTCAATGACCATGCACACTTTGACCTACCACACTCACTTTGACTGCACACACCCATTTTGACTGGCCACATACTCTTTGACTGGCCAAACCCACAGAGATTGACAATGCACACTTTGACTGACCACACCAAGTTTGATTGGCCACACCCACTATGACAGACCAAGCACACAGCAAGCCAAGCCCACTTTCACTGAACATGCCAACTTTGACTGGACATGCCCACAGTGACTGACCATGCCAACTTTGACTGACCACATGCATGTTGACTGACCATGCCCATACCAAGCCACCCCCACTTTGACTTAACACACCCTCTTTGACTGGCCATGTCCACTTTGACTGACCACACCCACTTTTACTGACCATGCCCACTTTGACTGACCACACTTAATTTCAGTGTCTATGCACACCCAAGGCCACTCCCATAACAGGACACACTCACAATGATGGACCATGCCCACATTGAGTGACCACACCCACTTAGACTGCCCACACCAAGCCACAAAAACATTGACAAGCCACAACAACAGAGACTGGCCACAATAAATTTGAATGATTACACCCACTTTCAATGACCACACCCACACTGGCAAACCACACCAACTTTGACTGCACATGCTCGTTTTGGCTGGCCACATACTATTTGAGTTGCCACATCCATGTTGAATGATGACAAGCACTTTCACTGTCCATGCACACTTTGACAGGCCACACCCACATTGACTGCCCACGCCTACAAAAACCCACACCCAATTTGACTGAACATGCCCACAACAGGGCACGTCCACTTTGAGTGACCACACCCACTTTGACTGACCACACTTATTTGGAGTGAAAATGCACACAAAAGGGCACGACCACACAAGGCCACACCCACAGTAAAATGATCAGGCCCACATTGAGTGACCACGCATACATTGACTGGACATGCCCACATTGATTGTTCATGCCCACTTAGACTGACCATGCCCACAATGGCTGACCACATCCTCATCATGCCTCATTTGAACACATGTGTTTTTTGCTTCAGCGTCCATACACTCGCTTTCTTACACAGAGCATTAAGAGAGATGTTGCTTCCTCTCCTTGTTTAAACATATTTGTTTTTCTCTTCAGTGTCAATACATACGTTTGATTACAAAGAGCATGAAGAGAGATGTTGAGTCCTCTACACGTTTAAACACATGTGTTTTCCTCTTCAGGGTCAATACACATGTTTTCCTACACAAAGCATTAAGAGAGATGTTGTTTCCTCTCCTCGTTTGAACACATGTGTTTTTGTCTTCAACGTCTATACACATGTTCTATTATACAGAGCATTAAGAGAGATGTTCCTTCCTTTCCTTGTTTTAACACATGTGTTTTGTCTTCAGCGTCAATACACACGTTTTCTTACACAAAGCATTAGAGATGTTGAGCCCTCTCCTTGCTTATACACAGTTTTTTTATCTTCAGTGCCCATACACATGTTTTCTTACAAAGAGCATTAAGAGAGGTGTTGCTTCCTCTCCTTAATCTAACACATGTGTTTTTCTCCTAAACATCAATACACATATTTTCTTGCACAGAGCATTAAGAGAGATGGTGCTTTCTGTTCTTTTTTGATTACATATGGTTTTTTTCAGCGTCCATACACACACTTTCTTAAAAAGAGCATTAAGAGAGATGTTGCTCCCTTGTTTCGTTTGAACACATGTGTTTTTCTCTTCTGCATCAGTACACGCTCTCTGATACAGAGCATTTAGAGAGATTTTGTTTCCTCTCCTTGTTTAAACACATGTGTTTTTATCTTCAGCGTCGATACACACATTTTCTTACACAGAGCATTAAGAAGCATGTTACTCCCTATACTCTACACTTTGACAGGAAACGCCCACTTTGATTGGCCACACCAACTTTGATTTACCACACCCACACCAAGCCACACCAACTTTGACTGGCCACGGCCACTTTGAATGATTACGGCCACACCAGATCACGGTCACTTTGTCTGACCATGCCCACACCAAGCCATGCTTACTTTGACTGAATAAGGCCACTTTGACTGGCCATGGCCCCAACATGCCATGCACTTTGACTGTACATGCTCACACAGGGCTATGAATACTTTAATTAAACAAGCCAACTTTGGCCAATTCCTGTTTGACTGACCATGCACACACAATAACACACCCACTTTGGCCATGCCAACGTTGACCGGCCATGCCTACTTTGACTGAAATCGCCCTCTTTGACTGTCCACGGCCAACTTGAACACGGCCACGACATGCCATGCTTTCTTTGATTGACTACACCGACTTTGACTTACCATGCCCACACCAATCCATGCCCACTTTTACTGGCCACGGTCACTATGAATTGCCATATCTACACAATACCACGCCCACTTTGAAAGGCCACTCCCACTTTGACAAGACACACCCATGTTGATAGACCATGCCAAGTATTACTGACCATAAAAAATTTGACTGGCCACTGCCACTTTGTGTTCCATGCCCACACCAAACCATGTCAACATGGACTGGTAATGCCCACAGTGTCTCACCATTCCTACTTTGACTATCCACATAAACTGTGACTGACCATGCCCACTTTCACTGGTCACGTCAATGTTGACTGATCATGCCCACACCAAGTCATGCCCACTTTGACTGAACACGCCCACTTTGACTGCCCACGGCCAATGTGACCACAGCCACAATGTGCCACGTCTTCTTTGATTGACCACACCCACTTTGATTGATCATGCCCACACCAGGCCACAAATACTTTAATTGACCAAGCCCATTTCCACTGGCCATACACTCTTTGACTGACTACGTCAATAACAGGTCACAGCCACTTTGTCTAAACATGCCCACACCAAGCCAAGCTTACTTTGACTGCACACAGCCACTGTGACTGGACAAGGACACTTTGACTGACTATAGCCACAACATACCATGCCCACATTGACTGAATACAATCAAACCAGGCTATGAATACTTTAATTAAACATGCCCACTATGACTGGCCACGTCCAGTTTGACTGGCCACACACACTTTTCATGTCCACGCAATCTTTGACAGAGCACACCCACTTTGTCGCACCACACCCACACCAAGCCATGCCAACTATGACTGAACACACCCACTTAGACTGACCATGCCCACAACGGCTGACCATGCCCTCTTCTGGCCTCATGTGAACGCATGTGTTTTTCATTACAGTGGGAAAACACACGTTTTTCTTCCACAAAGCATTATTAGAAATATTAATTCCTCTATGATTTGAACAGATGTGTTTTTTTTCAACGTCAATAGTCACGTTTTGTTACCCACAGCATAAAGGAAGATGGTGCTTCATCTCCTCATTGGAACACTTGTGCTTTTATCTTCAGCGTTAATGCACAACTTTTCTTACACAGAGCATAAAAAGAGATGTTGCTTCCTCTCTCATTTGAACACATGTATTTTGTTTTCAATGACAATACACATGATTTCTTACACAGAGCAATAAGAGAGATGATGCTTTCTCTCCTTTTTAGGACACATGTGTTTTTTTCTTCAGTGTCAATACTCAGTTTTGTTTATAAAGACCATAAGAGAGATGTTGCCTCCACTCCTAGTTTGCACAGGTCTTTTTCTCTTCAGGGTTAATACACACATTTTCTAACACAGATCATTAAGATAGATGTTGAGTTCTCTACTTGTTTAAACACATGTGTTTCTCTCTTCAGCTTCAATACACACATTTTCTTACAAAGAGCATTATGAGAGATGTTGTATCCCCTCCTCGTTTGAACACATGTGTTTTTGTCTTCAGAGTCTATAAAAATGTTTTCATACATAGAACATTAAGAGAGATTTGCTTCCTCTCCTCCTTTGAACACATTTGTTTTTCTCTTCAGTGTCAATACTCACGTTTTTTTACAAAAAGCATTAAGAGAGATGTTGCCTCCAATCCTAGTTTGCACATGCATTTTTATCTTCAGCATCAATACACACGTTTTCTTACACAGACTATTAAGAGAGATGTTGAGACCTCTACTTGTTTAAACACATGTGTTTTGTCTTCAGTGTCAATGCACATGTTTCCTTACACAGAGCATTAAGAGATATATTGTTTCCTCTCCTTGTTTGAACACATGTGTTTCTGTCTTCAGCATCTATACACATGTTTTCTTACATAGAGCAATAAGAGAGATGTTGCTTCCACTCCTCATTTTAATACATTTGTTTTTCTCGTCAGCATCCATACACATGTTTTCTTACACAGAGCATTAAGAGAGATGTTGTTTCCTTTCCTTGTTTGAAAACATGTGTTTTTCTCTTCAGTGTTAATACACATATTTTCTTACACAGAGCATAAGAGATGTTGAACCCTTTCCTTGTTTAAACACAGGTGTTCTTATCTTCAGCGCCCATACACATATTTTCTTACACAGGGCATTATGAGAGGTGTTGCTTCCGCTTCTTTATCTAGCACATGTGTTTTTCTTTTAAACATCAATACAAACGTTTTCTTACAAAGAGCATTAAGAGAGATGTTGAGCCCTGTTTTCATTTGAACACATGTAATTTTTTCTTCAGCATCCATACACACACATTCTTACACAGAGAATTTAGAGAGATGTTGCTTCCTCTCCTCATTTGAAAACATGTATTTTATTTTCAATGTCAATACACATGTTTTCTTACACAGAACATTAAGGAAGGTGTTGCTTCCACTTCTTAATCTAACACTTATGTTTTTCTCCTAAACATCAATACATACATATTCTTACAAAGAGCATTAAGAGAGATGTTGCTTCCTTTCCTTGTTTGATCACATGTGTTTTTGTCTTCAGGGACCATACACATGTTTTCTTACACAGAGCATGGAGAGAGGTGTTGCTTCCTCTCCTTAATCTAACACATGTGTTTTACTCCTAAACATCTTACAGAGAGCATTAAGAGAGATGTTGCTTTCTGTCCTTGTTTGATCACATATGTTTTTTTCTTCAACATCCATACACACACTTTCTTACACAAAGCATTAAGAGAGATGTTGCTTCCTTGCTTCCTTTGAACACATGAGTTTTTGTCTTCTGCATTGATACACACATTTTCTTACACAGAGCATTAAAAAACATGTTACTTCCTATACTCTCCACTTTGACAGGCCACGACCACTTTGATTGGCCACACCCACTTGGACTTACCCCCATGCCCACACCAAGCCACACACACTTTGACTGGCCATGGCCAGTTTGACTGACCACGGCCACACCGAATCACAGCCACTTTGACATGCCCACTCCAAGCCATTCCATGCTTACTTTGACTAAATAAGGACACTATGACTGGCCATGAACACTTTGACTGACCACGGACACAACATGCCACAAACACATTGACTGATCATGCTCACACCAGGCCATGAATACTTTAATTAAACAAGCCCACTTTGGCCATGTCCAGTTTGACTGTGCATGCCCACACAATACCACGCCCACTTTCACTGGCCACGCCCACTTTGATTGGCCATGACCACTTTGACTGTCCACACCAACGCAATACTACACACATGCACAAGTGATGGAAAACACACATTTTGTCTTGCCACGGACACTATGAATGACCACGACCACAACAGGCCACATCCACGTTGATTGATCATGCTCACATCATGCCAAAAGCACTTTAATTTACCAAGCCCATTTCCACTGTCCATGCACCCTTTTACTGACCATGGCTACAACAGTTCAAAGCCACTTTGTCTGACCATGCCCACACCAAGACACACTCACTTTGACTGCACACAGCCACTTTGACTGGACATGGATACTTTGACTGACAATGGCCACAACATGCCATGACCACATTGACTGACAATGCTCATACATGGCCATGAATACTTTAATAAAACAAGCCCACTATGACTGGCCACATCCAGTTTGACTGGCCACACGCACTTCTCATGTCCACGATCACTTTGACAGAGAACACATACTTTGACTCACCACGCCCACAACGGCTTACCATGCCCTCTTCTGACCTCATTTGAACACATGTGTTTTTCATTTCAGTGGAAAAACACATGTATACTTCCACACAGCATTAATAGAGATGTTGCTTCCTCTATTGTTTGAACAGATGTGTTTTTTCCTTCAACGTCAATGGTCATGTTTTGCTACCCAGAGCATTAAGGGAGATGGTGTTTCCTCTCCTCTTTTGAAGGCATGTGTTTTTCCCTTCAGCGTTAATACACGACTCTTCTTACACAGAGCATAGAAAGAGATGTCGCTTCCTCTCCTCATTTGAACACATGTATTTTATGTTCATTGTCAATACATGTTTTCGTACAGAGAGCAAAAAGGGAGATGTTGCTTTCTCTCCTCCATTGAACACATGCATTTTTCTCTTCAGCATCAGTACAAACATTTCCTTACACACAACATTAAGAGAGATGTTGCTTCCCCTCCTCCTTTGGACACATGTGTTTTCTCTTCAGCCTCAATCCTCACATTTGTCTACAAAGAGCATTAAGAGAGATCTTGCCAACACTCCTGGTTTGCACATGTCTTTTTCTCTTCAGCGTCCATACACAGGTTTTCTTACACAGAGGATTAAGAGAGATGTTGCCTCTTCTCCTCATTTGAACACATGTGTTTTTGTCTTCATGGTCCATACACACATTTTCTTACACAGAGCATTAAGAGAGATGTTGCTTACTCTCCTCCTTTGAACACATGTGTTTTTCTCTTCAACATCAATACTCATGTTTGTTTACAAAGAGCATTAAGAGAAATGTTGCATCCACTCCTAGTTTGCACATGCCTTTTTATCTTCAGCGTCAATACACACGTTTTCTTATACACAGCATTAAGAGAGATGTTGAGTCCTCTACTTCTTTAAACACATGTGTTTTCTTTTCACCGTCAAAGCACACGTTTTCTTACATAGAGCATTAAAAGAGATGTTGTTTCCTCTCCTTGTTTGAACATATATGTTTTTTTCTTCAGCATCTATACACGTGTTTTCTTACATAGAGCAATAAGAGAGATGTTGCTTCCATTCCTCATTTGAACACATTTTTTTTTCTTGTCAGCATCAATACACACGTTTTCTTACACAGAGCATTAAGAGAGTTGTTGCTTCCTTTCCTTGTTTGAACACATGTATTTTTGTCTACAGAGTCCATTCACATGTTTTATTACAAAGAACATTATGAGAGATGTTGCTTCCTTTCCTTCTTTGAACACGTGTTTTTCTCTTCAGCATTAATACACACGTTTCCATACACAGAGCAATAAGAGAGGTGTTGCTTCCATTTCTTAATCTAAAACATGTGTTTTTTTCCTAAACATCAATACACACATTTTCTTACAAAGAGTTTTAAGAGAGATGCTGTGCCCTGTTTTTATTTGAACACATGTGTTCTTTTTTTCACGTCCATACACACACTTTCTTACACAGAGCATTCAGGGAGATGTTGCTTCCTCTCCTTCTTTAAACACAGTTGTTTTATCTTCAGCCTCCATACACATGTTTCCTTACACAGATCATTAAGAGAGGTGTTGCTTCCACTTCTTAATCTAACACATGTGTTTTTCTCCTATACATCAATACACACATTTTCTTGCAAAGAGCATTAAGGGAGATGTTGCTTCCTCTCCTTGTTTAAACACATGTGTTTTTATCTTCAGTGTCTATACACACATTTTCATACACTGAACATTAAGAAACATGTTACTTCTTATCCTCTCCACTTTTACCAGGACCACTTTGAATGACCAAGGCCACAACAGGCTATGCCCACTTTGACCAGGCACATACCAGGCCACAAACAATTTGATTGACAAAGACCACTTTGACTGGCCTCGCCTACTTTGACTCAACATGACCACACAATAACATGCCCACTTTGAAAGAACTTGCCCACTTTGACTGTCCATGACCACTGTGACCATGGCCACAACATGCCACGCACTATTTGATTGAACACATCCACTTTGACTGTGTTCAAAGGAGGAGAGGAAACAACAACTCTCTTAATGCTCTGTGTAAGAAAACATGTGTATTGATGCTGAAGAGAAAAACACATGTGTTTAAAGAAGTAGAGGACTCAACATCTCTCTTAATGCTCTCTGTAAGAAAATGTGTGTATTGACACTGAAGAGAAAATCACATGTGTTCAAAGGAGTAGAGGAAGTAACATCTCTCTTATTGCTCTGTGTAAGAAAGCATGTATTGACATTGAAATTAAAATACATGTGTTCAAACGAGAAGAGGAAGCAACATCTCTCTTTATGCTCTGTGTAAGAAGAGTTGAGTATTAACACTGAAGAGTAAAATATATGTGTTCAAAGGAGGAGAGGAAACACCATCTCCCTTAATGCTCTGGGAAGCAAAATGTGACTATTGATGTTGAAGAAAAAAATCACATCTGTTAAAACAATAAAGGAAGCAACATCTCTATCAATGCTCCTTAAAGAAAATGTGTTTTCTCACTGAAGTGAAAAACACATGTGTTCAAAGGGGCCAGAATAGGGCGTGGTAAGCCATTTTGGGTATGGTCCATCTTAGTGAGTGTGTTCAGTAAAGTTGGCATGATTTGGTATGGGTGTGGTGCATCAAAGTGGGTGTGCTCTGTCAAAGTGGTTGTGGACATGAAAAGTGTAAGAGGCCAGTCAAACTGGACTTGGCCAATCGTAGTGGCTTGTTTAATTAAAGTATTCCTGGCATGGTGTGAGCATATTCAGTAAATGTGGGCATAGTATCTTGTGGCCATGGTCAGTCAAATTGTCCATGTCCAGTCATAGTGGACATGTGCAGTAAAAGTAAGCATGGCTTGGTGTGGGCATGTTCAGACAATGTGACTGTGGCCTGTTGTACCTGTGGTCAGACAAAGTGGGCATGGCCAGTTGAAATGAGCTTGGTCATTTAAAGTGGTTTTGGCCTGGTGTGGGCATGATCAATCAAAGTGGGTGTGGCTTGTTGTGGTCGTGGTCATTCACAGTGTCTGTGGCCAGTCAAAGTGTGCATGTTCAATCATTTGTGCATGTTAGGTCAAAGTGTTTGTGGTATTGTGTGGGCGTGGTCAGTGAAAGTATCTGTGGCCAGTCAAAGTGACCTTATTCAGTCAAAATAAGCGTGGCTTGGTGTGGGCATGGTTAGACAAAGTGGCCATATCCCAGTGTTGCAGTGGTCATTCAAAGTGGGTGTGGCTAGTCAAAGTGGGCGTGGCTAGGTTTGGGAGTGTTAAGTAAAACTGGGTATGGCCAATCAAAGTGGGCATGGCTTGTCAAAGTCGAGAGTATAGGAAGTAACATGTTTCTTAATTCTCTGTGTAAGAAAATGTGTGTATTGATGCAGAAGAGAATATCACATGTGTTCAAACGAAGCAAGGAAGCAACATCTCTCTTAATGCTCTGTGTAAGTAAGTGTGTGTATGGATGGTGAAACAAAAAACATCAAATGAGGAGAGAAAGCAACATCTCTCTTAATGCTCTGTGTAAGGAAACATGAGTATTGAAGTTTAGGAGAAAAACACATGTGTTACATTAAGAATAGGAAGCAACAACTCTCTTAATGCTCTGTGTAAAAAAACATGTGTATGGGCACTGAAGATAAAAAGATATGTGTTTAAACAAGGAGAGGAAACAACATCTCTCTTTATGCTCTGTGTAAGGAAACATGAGTATTGACGCTGAAGAGAAAAACACAGCAACATCTCTAATAATGCTGTGTGTAAGAAAATGTTTGTACTGATGCTGAACAGAAAGATTCATGTGTTCAAACGAGGAGAGAAAACAACATCTCTCTTATTACTCTATATAAGAAAACATGTGTATTGACATTGAAAATAAAATACATGTGTTCAAAAAAGGAGAGAAAGCAACATCTCTTTTTATGCTCTGTGTAAGAAAAGTTGTGTATTAACACTGAAGAGAAAAACTCATTTGTTCAAAGGAGGAGAGGAAGCACCATCTCCCTTAATGCTCTGGGTAGCAATATGTGACTATTGATGTCGAAGAAAAAAACACTTCTGTTGAAATAATAGAGGAAGCAACATCTCTATTAATGCTCTGTGGAAGAAAAAGTGTCTTTTCCTGCTGAAGTGAAAAACACATGTGTTAAAATGAGGTCAGAAAAGAGTGTGGTCTGCCATTGTGGGCATGGTCTGTCTAAGTGGTTGTGTTCAGTCAAAGTGGGCATGGCTTTGTGTGGGCTTGGTGCTTCAAAGTTGGTGTGCTCTGTCAAATGGTTGTGGACATGAAAAGTGTGTGTGGACAGTCAAACTGTATGTGGAAAGTCATAATGGACTTGTTTAATTGAAGTGGTTGTGGCCAGGTTTGAGCATATTCAGTCAATGTGGGCATGACATGTTGTGGCCATGTTCAGTCAAAGTGTCCATGTCCAGTAACAGTGGTCGTGTATAGTCAAAATAAGCATGTCTTGGTGTGGGCATGGTCAGACAAAGTGGCTGTGACCTATTATAGCAGTGGTCAGTCAAAGTGTGCATGGCCAGTGGAAATCGGCTGGGTCAATTAAAGTGGTTGTGGCCTGGTGTGGTCATGATCAGTCAAATTGGTTGTGGCCTCTTGTGGTCGTATCATTTATAGTGACCATGGACAGTCAAAGTGGTCGTGATCGGTCACTTGTGTGTGGTCGGTCAAATGTACATGGTATTGTGTGTGTATGGTCAGTTGAAGTGGTCATGGCCAGTAAAAGATGACGTGGCTGGTCAAAGTGGGCGTGGTGTTGTGTGCACATGGTCAATCATAGTGGCTGTGGCCAGTAAAAGTGGGCGTTGTCTGGTATGGGCAGGATCAGTCAAATTGGGTGTGGTCAATCAAAGAAAGAGTGGCATGTTTTGGCCTTGGTCAAAGTAGCTGTGGACATTCAACGTGGACGAGTTCAGTCAAAGTGTGCATGGCCAGTCAAAGTTTGCGTGGGCAGTCAAGTGTGCATGTTATTGTGTGGGCGTTTCAGTCAAAGTGTTCCTGTACAGTCAAAGTTGAATTGGCCAGTCAAAGTGGGCGTGGTATTGCGTGGGTCTGGTCATTCATAGTGGCCATGGCCAGTAAATGTTGGCGTGGTTTTGTGTGGGCATGGTCAGTCAATATGGGTGTGTTCAATCAAAGAATGTGTGGCATGTTGTGGCTGTGGTCGAAGTGGCCATGGACAGTCAAATTTGGCAAGTTCAGTCAAAGTGGGTGTGGCCAGTCAAAGTGGGCGTGTTCAGTCACTTGAGCATGGTCAGTCTAAGTGTGCAGGGTATTGTGTGGGCATGGTCGGTCAAAGTGTTCATGGCCAGTAAATGTTTGAGTGGCCAGTCAAAGTAGGTGTGGTATTGTGTTGTGTGATTAATCATAGTGGCCGTGGCCAGGAAAAGTGGGTGTGGTTTGGTGTGGGCATGGTCAGTCAATATGGGTGTGGTCAATCAAAGAATGCATGGCATGTTGTGGTCATGGTTAAATTGATCGTGGACATTCAAAGTGGGCGAGTTCAGTCAAAGTGGGTTTGGCCAGTCAAAGTTGCCCTGACCTGTCAAAGTGGGTGTGGTTTTGTGTGCGCATGGTCAGTTAAACTGGACTTGGCCAAAGCTTGCTTGTTTAATTAAAGTATGCGTGGCCTGGTGTGAGCACGGTCAGTCAATGTGTGCATGGCATGTAGTCGCTGTGGTAAGGCAAAATGTCTGTGGCCAGTGAAAGTGGTCTTATTCAGTCAAAGTAAGCCAGTCTTAGTGTGGGCATGGTCAGACAAAGTGGCTATGATCCGGTGTGCCCATGATCATTCAAGTGGCTGTGGCCAGTCTAAGTGGGCATGGTTTGTTATGGGCGTGGTAATTCGAAGTGGGCGTGGACCGACAAAGTGGAGAGTATAGGAAGTAACATGTTTATTAATGTTCTGTGTAAGAAAATGTGTGTATCAACAAGGAAGATAAAAACACATGTGTTTAAATAAGGAGAGGAAGCAACATCTCTCTAAATGCTCTGTGTAAGAGAGTGTGTATTAAAGCAGAAGAGAAAAATACATGTGTTCAAACAAAGCAATGGAGCAACATCTCTCTTAATGCTCTGTTTAAGAAAATATGTGTATGGACGCTGAAGACAAAAACATATGTGTTCAAACAAGGAAAGGAAGCAACATCTCTCTTAATGCTCTGTGTAAGAAAATGTGTGTATGGATGCTGAAGAGAAAAACAAATGTGTTCAAAAGAGGAGTGGAAGCAACATCTCTCTTAAAACTCTGTGTAAGAAAACATGAGTATTGATGCTGAAGAGAAAAACACATGTGTTCAAACGCGGAGAGGAGGCAACATCTCTCTTAATGCTCTATGTAAGAAAACATGTGTATTGATGCTGAAGAGAAAAGGACGTGTGCAAACATCTCTCTTAACGCTCTTTGAAGCAAACGTGAGAATTGAAACTGAAGAGAAAAACACATGTGTTCATGGAGGAGAGGAAGCAACATTTCTCTTAATGCTGTGTGTAAGAAAATATTTGTAATGATGCTGAAGAGAAAATTGCATGTGTTCAAACGAGGAGAGAAAGCAACATCTCTGACCATGGCCACAACGGCTGACCATGCCCTCTTCTGGCCTCATTTGAACACATGTGTTTTTCACCTCAGCAGAAAAACACACGTATTCTTCCACAGAGCATTAATAGAGATGTTGCTTCCTCTATTGCTTGAACAGATGTGGTTTTTTCTTCAATGTCAATAGTCACGTTTTGCTACCCAGAGCATTAAGGGAGATGGTGTTTCCTTTCCTCCTTTGAAGACATGTGTTTTTCTCTTCAGCGTTAATACACAACTCTTCTTACACACTGCATAAAAAGAGATGTTGCTTCCTCTCCTCGTTTGAACACATGTATTTTATGTTCAGTGTCAATACATGTTTTCTTACACAGAGCAATAAAAGAGATGTTGCTTTCTCTCCTCCTTTAAACACATGCATTTTTCTCTTCAGCATCATTACAAATATTTTCTCACACACAGCATTAAGAGAGATGTTGTTTCCTCAACTCCTTTGAACACATGTGTTTTTCTCTTCAGTGTTAATACTCATGTTTGCTTACAAACTGCATTAAGAGAGATGTTGCCACCATTCCTAGTGTTAGAGTAGGCGCCCCAAAACAGAGAGCTTCACTCTGATATCGCGTCACACAGAAGCTTTATTAAGCACGAGCTCGCGGGTCACCAGCAGGAGATGAGGCTAGTGACCTCGAGTCTAACGCTCGCAAGCCTTTTCTAGGTCAGTTCTACCAGGGCAGGAGAACAGAGTCTTCCAGGGTGAAGTCATGTGGTCAGGCCAGATGTCTTTTTGGTTTTTCTCAGAATCTGGGTGGGTAAACAAATTCTGATTTACCTTAGGCATCAGATATTTTAAGCATGTAAGCATGGCGGGGTAACTTCCTGCTATAGGGCATGGGAGCTGGGTGCAACATTTTTCTACAATTAGCACAGCTGGTGGCAAGAGGAAGTCTCTTCTGTTTCTCTTACAATGGCCTTTCATTCCCCTCTCTTTCTTGTGCAGACCTTTAATCCTATAGGTCGTCATTAGATATCGGCTGGTAAAGTTGTCTCACGACCATCATCTTAACTCCATTCACCTGAGATCGTACAAAAGCTGAGATTCGGTTGAGGACACATGGCCCAATGAAGAATTAACACAATGAGTGGTCCGGTGAGGGCTGACAATAACATGGTCAGCCACGGGTATCGATTGTACCAACCCTCAAACCAGCTTAGGGGCCTCGCAAGCTCTTTCCCTGGCATCTAACCTTTCCCTAAGCTTTGTCATTGATTCTCTAACTACACCCGTATGGTCCGTGTAGAAAGAACAGTTTTCCTTTAGGGCGACACATAGACCTCCTTCTTTCAAGAACAATAAGCCCAAAGATAATGTTGTATTGCCGCCTCCAGTACTCCTAGCTGACTAGGTCCTTCAATTAAGGCTGCAGTCCCCCTCTGCACCCCTGCTAGGATTCCTGCTCCTAATAGTACAGCTAGAGTCAGACTGATAGGTTCCCTGGGGAAATAAGTTCTGCCTATGAAATGCTCCTCGAATTCTTCAGCAGCATAGTAGACTAACCTGGGGTAAATTTGGACAAGAACAGAGAAATCTCTAGACTGATTAAAGCTAGCAACTGAGACACATGGGGTGAGCCCGGTGTTACATGCCCAATGGAGTCTGGGTGATGGGACAAGGAAGAAAGATCCCTTAGTGGTCATTATGTTTTCTGTCCTGGAAGGGGGGCTGGCCTTCACACCTCCCAGACTCGGGAAGCAAGAGAGTAGCCAGCGAGGGGCAATCACATATCTCTTTTAAAGGCTAAAACCATAAAATCACCATAGCAACAGAGGCAACACATCATAAGGTTGGTCACAGTGGTCAAGGGGTTACCTTAAGACCAACTGGTCAGGAGGATTTTACAACCGGGTGTTGGTCACTGCTATTCTGCTTGGAACTTCTTGTATTTTAATCACAGGTTCGACCAGACCATTATGTCCTATCTGAGTTGATTACAGCTATCTGGGCTGGGTCAGTATGTTTCCTGGGACAGAATTTTAGACTTTTAGTTTCTTGTTCTCATGGGGGGGTACTCTGCTGAATACCTGAACTGAATGCCTGGGTAAAGCCCTAGAACCCAGGGTCCTTCATTCCCCCATTTTCTTTTTGGGTACTGTCTCAATCATGAGACTCTGGCAGTATGCTCATAGCAGTAGTCTATCTAGATGGTCTTGTGCCCCACCCCTGCAGGCCCAAACTGATCTGCATGGTCTCAAAGGAGCAAATGGGACCTGACTTGCAAAACCAATTCTAGGCTGTAGGGACCTTTGGCCTTCACAAAAAGATTTGTCTCCTATGCCAGGTTTCCTTTTAACTTAGCATTTCAACCTTTTAGGGGTTTGGGGTGTACCAGGGCATAGTAGATTCTCTTTACTGCTTCAAGCTGACATTGGGGTATTGTTCTTAGGGCCCCAAAATATTGAAAAGCTAGTGAAGGAACTAAGCTCCAGGGCTTCTGTCTGGAGCACGTAGCTGTCTGATCCAGTAGCCAAGAGACAGGAAACAGCCCAAATCTGTAGAACTGGTTCACAGGCTTCCAGCAAGTCCAGAGCTCCTAGTCAAGTGGAAATCTGTTGAGATATGTTAAAACTGAGAAAAAAGGTTAGAATTTAAATCTTGGGCCCAGTCTTAGTAATTTGGGAAGGGTAGGAGTCCCCAAACCAGAAGAGAGAAGTATCATCCTTAGGGACAGACAGGTGGGAAAAACTTAGGCTGTACTTATCTGGAATCTTTTTGGCCTCTGTGAGTTGGATCCAAATTCTATGAGTCGCTTAAGCTTATACAAATTGCAAAAAGACATAAAAATTTTAGTTATTTTAGTATTTTCAATCAGGCTTTATAAAATGAGCTTGAAAAGTAGCTATCACCTTGGAGAAGGATCTCATTGTCTAATTCTACCAAGCTGACAAATTATAACTAGCCCAGCCATCAATACTTGCAGAGATCTGAGAAGGATAAATTATACCTAAGTGCAGAATGAGCAGCTTCTGAATCTACTAAAAGCAACAGAGACCAATCCATTCCCACTTAGCCATACGCAGGTCTCCACCTAGCTTGAGGCGAAGTATCCAAACAGCATCAATCTTCAGCTGCCAGGCCTTTAGGGTGGGAGATTTTTCCCCACAGTAGAGGAGAAGACTGACTTTACTTTGTCTAGGCAAAAGTAAAGTCAATTCTCTAATGTCCTCAGAACTAGGCCGGGTTCGTGGCAGCAGGAAGGCATTGTGCTATGGCATCTTGCCCAGGTTAGCACTGCTTCAATCCAGATAAAGATCCTGGTGTCTCATAATCTTCTTTGGAGACCTTGGGTTACTGTTAGGATCTGGAAGTCTCTGTCTGAGAAATAAACATTTTAAATGCCATATTCTGCAGATCTCTGAAATATGAGGGCTGCCCAGGTAATATCCAAATAGAAAAACTTTGTTTCTAGTTATTTGCTGTAAGCTTACACTGCACAAGTATTTCACTCTAAATCTTAAAAAAGTTTGTTCTGAAAACTATATGCTGAACTTAGATTTAAGATCTATGTCTGGCAAGATAAGCTGTCTTTTCAACCTTGATCACATACTTATAAACTTGATTTCAGATATTAAAACAATTTCTAGTACATAGAATCTATTTGTACACTCAGCATGGAGGCTGTATGCTCAAATTAGGTCATCTGCCAAAGTTCTTGTCCCATAAATATCAATAGTGCATGATGACTAATAAAAATAAGCTAATTTCAGCATCTTAACAATTATAGTTATATTCACACATACACAGTTGGATCCAAGTTACATTCATACATACATATAGATTTAAAGCTAGCTATCATCTACACATAGTTAACTCTAAGTCACATACATGTCTATGTAACCATATATGTATGTCATAAACATTTTGCAGTGAAGAATCAGAAGCTAATTCCAAAATGAAGAAAAACCAAATCAAATTAACCCAATATCTTATAGTTTCTTTTTTTAAAAAATTCAGTACTGGCAGGTATGAGAAACCACAGCAAATAAAATCCAAATCACCTCTGACCTTCTATAACATTCTATGTACATTGTACAGCATTTTATATATACCTTCAGTCAGTCTCCCTAATTTCTTAGGCATCTTTGCTTCAGACATTCTTTTTCCTGTCCCTTTATTATCCCAATCCTCTGCCTTTTCTATCATTCTCTGGACAGCATAAAAACTTTCACAGCTCCATTTTTTTGTGGTTCTCTTCAGTATGCATACACTGTAGCAACACACGACCAACATGAAGCATCTGAAACTAGCAGTAGAGTTTTTGTTTTTCTTTTCTAATAATTTGTAACCAGCCTCTGTAAAAGATGACAAACCCACTGGATCTGAATGATCAAAGCAGCAGTCACTTTGTCTCAGCAACTACAGTCAGTGACTGACCAAAATGTAATCCAAAATGGAGTCATACCATATGCTTTTAAATTTTCTCATGTATAGATTTTTGTTATAACAGATTTTAACCTTATTTAATAATTTTTATCACTGTCATATCAAAAACATTTGAACTCCTGCTAAGCTCTGATTCTTCACCAAAAGTGCAGTCACGGCAGCTGTGGGTGGTGACCGACTGCTATTGGAAATAGAGATAGCAAAAATATTTTAACCATTCTGTCTCAGCTTTATGCTTTTAACAAAATTAGAAACACATCAGAACAGCATAGTTAACTTTCTTGAGAAACAGATGAAACTTCTCAACAAGGCAAATAGAACTTTCTGACCAGAAATGAAATGAAATGAGCAGGTAACATCTGAGTTACAAAAATGCATGCATATGAGTTCAAACACACATTCTGTGGCCACAGATTTCACGTACTCACACATTCATCAATAGGCATAGCCTGGCCTAAACATTTGCATAGATAACCATGAAGAGAGCAATGAACAGTTTTCAGAAGGCTGCTATGAGAATACTCACAAGTAGCAACAGGTCCCCCTGGGTCTCCTGAAGAACCGGGGCTTCTTGGTCCCAGTCTCCCTGTTGTAAACAGACTCCAGAACACAAAACAGTGAGACGATTGAAAAACACAAAGCAAACACAATCCGTGCGGTGGGCAACTTGGCTACAGAGACACAGACGGGAGCAGCCGAGAATGGCTCCATTCCCCAGGAAAGAGGAGACACAAAGACTCCTACCTTCCTCTCAGACAACACTAGAGGAGACTTCCAGGGAGGGTACCAGGGGGGTCAGCCTTAGGGCACATCTGCTTGCCTCCCGCACTGGCCCAACAATACTGGTCCTGCACAGGCACAAAATACAGATGCCAAAAATCTGCTTTCCTTTCTTCACCCAGACCGCCAGATTCGAAGTGCAGTCTGTCACTTCCAACCAGTGAGAGAGGGTTAGGGACAAAGGAGTACAGGCAGACTGTCCCATTTCAAGCCAGACACAAAGCGGAATGAGAATTGTGACAAAAAATACAGACACAGACAAGACAATCCGGCAAAGTGGTAAAGAAAATGAAACCAAAAAAAATTGTCTATTGGCCTGGGCTGCCTGAAAAATCTCCTAGGCTGAAGGGAATCAGATAGGGTCCCTATCTCAGGGTCCCCACACTCTAGAGCATCCTCCAGAGCTGTAGCCTGTGGGTTCTGGACACATCTGTACCCCACTGGCAGGGGGTCCTCAAGGGCCGCCCGAAAAGCTACTTCCCCACCTACTCACCACCATCCTTACCTATCTCTGTGGGACCTCCAAATATTAGAGTCGGCGACCCAAAACAGAGAGCTTCACTCTGATATCGTGTCACACAGAAGCTTTATTAAGCATGAGCTCACAGGTCACCAGCAGGAGATGCGGCTTGTGACCTCGAGTCTAAGGCTTGCAGGCCTTTTCTAGGGCAGTTCTACCAGGGCAGGGGAACAGGGTCTTCCAGGGTGAAGTCATCTGGTCAGGCCAGATGTCTTTTGGGTTTTTCTTGGAATCCAGGTGGGTAAATGAATTCCGAGTTACCTTAGGCATCAGGTATTTTAAGCATGTAAGCACAGTGGGCTAACTTCCTTCTATAGGGCATGAGAGCAGGGTGCAACATTTTTCTACAATTAGCAGAGCTGGTGGGGTTGGGAAGTCTCCTTTGTTTCTCTTACAATGGCCTTTCACTAGTTTGCACACATCTTTTTCTCTTCAGTGTCAATACACATGTTTTCTTACAGAGAGCATTAAGAGAGATGTTGAGTCCACTACTTGTTTAAACACATGTGTTTTTCTCTTCAGCATCAATACACATGTTTTCTTACACAGAGCATTAAGAGAGATGTTGCTTCCTCAAATCCTTTGAACACATGTGTTTTTCACTTCAGTGTCAATACTCACGTTAGCTTACGAACTGCATTAAGAGAGATGTCGCTTCCTCAACTCCTTTGAACACATGTGTTTTTCTCTTCAGTGTCAATACTCACATTTGCTTACAAACTACATTAAGAGAGATGTTGCAACCACTCCTAGTTTGCACACATCTTTTTCTCTTCAGTGTCAATACACATGTTTTCTTACACAGAGCATTAAGAGAGATGTTTCCTCTCATCGATTGAACACAAGTGTTTTTGTCTTCAGTGTCTATATACATGTTTTCTTAGATAGAGGAAAGAGAGATGTCCCTTCCACTCCTTGTTTGAACACATTTGTTTTTCTCTTCAGTGTACATACACAGGTTTTCTTACAGAGATCATTAAGAGAGATGTAGCTTCCTTTCCTTGTTTGAACACATATTTTTTGTCTACAGTGTCCACACACAAGTTTTCTTATACAGAGCATTAAGAGAGGTGTTGCTTCCTCTCCTTAATATAACACATGTGTTTTTCTCCTAAACATCAATACACATGTTTTCTTACACAGAGCATTAAGAAAGATATGCATTTCTCTCCTCGTTTGAACACATATGTTTTTTCCCTCAATGTCCATACACTCTTTCTTACACAGAGCATTAAGAGAGATGTTGCTTCCTTGCTTCATTAGAACACATGAGTTTTTCTTTTCTGCATCGATACACAAATTTTCTTACACAGAGCATTAAGAAACATGTTACTTTCTGTACTCTACACTTTGACAGGCCATGCCCACTTTGATTGGCCACACCCACTTTGACTTACCATGGCCACACCAAACCACACATACTTTGACTGGCCACAGCCACTTTCAATGACCATGGCCACACTGTATCACAGCCACTTTGACCATGCCCACACCAAGCCACGATTAATTTCACTGAAAAAAGGCAATTTGACTGGCCACAGACACTGTGACTGGCCACGGATACAACATTCAACTCACACATTGACTTACAACACTCACACCAGGCCACAAACACTTTAATTAATCAAGCCCACATTGGCCAAGTCCCATTTGATTGACCATGCTCACACAAAGCACTCCCACTTTGACCAGCCACAACAGTTTAGACTGGCCTTGCCCACTTTGACTGAACTCGCCCACTTTGACTGTGTCCATGGACACTATGAATGACCACGTCTGCACAATACCACACCCAGTTTGACCGGCCACACCAACAGTGACTGGCCATGACCATTTGACTTACCACACCCACAAAATACCATGAACACTTTGACTGACAACACACAAGTGACTGAACAAACCCACTTTGACTGGCCATGCCCATGTTGACAGACAACACCCAGTTGGACTGACCATAAAAACTTTAACTGGCCAGGCCCACTTTGGTGGTCCATGCCCACACCATGCCATGCCAACATGGACTGCTCATACACACATAGACTGACCAACCTAATTTGACTGTCCACTGGAACAGTGACTGACCGTGCCCACTTTAACTGGCCATGCCAATGTTGACTGAATATGCCCACAACATGCCACGCCCACTTTGAATGAACTTGCCCAATTTGACTGTCCACGGCCACTAAGACCACTGCCACAACATGCCACGCCTTATTTGATTGACCACACCCACATTGACTGTGTTCAAACAAGGAGAGGGTACAACATCTCTCTAAATGCTCTGTGTAAGAAAACGTGTGCATTGATGCTGAAGAGAGAAACATATGTGTTTAAAAAAGTAGAGGACTCAACATCTCTCTTAATGCTCTGTGTAAGAACATGTGTGTATTGACACTGAAGAGAAAAAGACATGTGTAAGCTAGGAGTGGACGCAACATCTCTCTTAATGCTCTTTGTAAGCTAATGTGAGTATTGAGGCTGAAGAGAAAAACACATGTGCTCAAAGGAGGAGATGAACCAACATCTCTCTTAATGCCGTGTGTAAGAAAATTTTTGTTTTGGTGCTAAAGAGAAAAATGCATATGTTCCAAGGAGGAGAGAAAGCAACATCTCTCTTATTGCTCTCTGTAAGAAAACATGTATTGACATTGAACATAAAATACATGTGTTCAAACGAGGAGAAGCAACATCTCTTTTTATGCTCTGTGTAAGAAGAGTTGTGTACTAATTCTGAAGAGAAAAGCACATGTGTTCAAAGGAGGAAAGAAAACACCATCTCCCTTAATGCTCTTGGTAGCAAAATGTGACTATTGACATTGAAGAACCAACACATCTCTTCAGACGATAGAGGAAGCAATATCTCTATTAATGCTCTGTGGAAGATTACGTCTGTTTTCCCACTGAAGTGAAAAACACATGTGTTCAAATATGGCCAGAAGAGGACATGGTCAGCCATTGTGGGCATGGTCAATCTAAGTGGGTTTGTTCAGTCAAAGTTGGAGTGTCTTGGTGTGGGCGTGGCGCGTCAAACTGGTTGTGCTCTGTCTAAGTTGTCTGGGACATGAAAAATGTGTGTGGCCAGTCAAACTGGAGGTGGCCAGTCATAGTTGGCTTGTTTAATTAAAGTATTCATGGCCTGGTGTCAGTGTGCTCAGTCAATGTGGGCATGGCATGTTGTGGCCATGGTCAGTCAAAGTGTCCATGTTCAGTCAAAAAGGCCATGTGCAGTCAAAGTGAGTGTGGCTTGGTGTATGCGTGGTCAGACAAAGTGGCTGTGACCTGTTGTAGCAGTTGTCAGTCATGTGTGCCTGGCCTGTGGAAATGGGCTTGGTGAATTAAAGTAGTTGTGGCCTGGTTTGGTCATGATCAATCAAAGTGGATGGGCCTGTTGTGGTCGTGTTCATTCATAGTGTCCGTGGCCAGTCAAAATGTGCCTGTTTGGTCACTTATGCATGGTCGGTCAAAGTGTGTGTGGTATTGTCTGGGAGTGGTCATTCCAAGTGGTCATGGCCAATCAAAGTTGGCATAGCCAGTGAAAGTGGTCATGGTATTGTGTGAGCATGGACAGTCAAACTGGATGTGGCCAAAATGGGCCTCCTTAATTAAAGTATTCGTGGCTTGGTGTGAGCGTTGTCAGTCAATGTGTGTGTGGCATTTTGTGTCCATGGCCAGTCAAAACGTTCAGGGCCAATCATAGTGGCCTTATTCAGTCAAAGTAAGCATGGCTTGGTGTGGACATGGTCAAATTGGCTGTGATCCAATGTGGCCATGGTCATTCAAAGTGGCCGTAGCCAGTCAAAGTGTGTGTGGCTTGGTGTGGTCTTGGTAAGTCAAAGTGGGGGTGGCCAATGAAAATGGGCATGGCCTGTCCAAGTGGAGAGAATCAGAAGTAAGATGTTTCTTAATGCTCTGTGTAAGATAATGTGTGTATGGACGTTGAAGGAAAAAATATATGTGTTCAAACGAATAGAGAAAGCAATATCTCTCTTAATGTTCTGTGTAAGAAAACATGCGTATTGGTGTTTAGGAGAAAAACACATGTGTTAGATTAAGGAGAGGAAGCAACACCACTCTTTATGCTCTGTGTATTAAAACAAGTGTATGGGCACTGAAGATAAAAACTCCTGTGTTTAAACAAGGAGAGGGCTCAACATCTCTCTTAATGCTCTGTGTAAGAAAACCTGTGTATGGTCGATGACAAGAAAAACAAATGTGTTCAAACGAGGAGTGGAAGGGATTTCTCTTTTTTCTCTATGTAAGAAAACATGTGTATAGACCCTGAAGACAAAAAAAAAATGTGTTCAAACGAGGAAAGGAACCAGCATCTCTCTTAATGCTCTGTGTAAGAAAATGTGAGTGATGATACTGAAGAGAAAAACACATGTGTTCAAAGGAGTAGAGGAAGCAACATCTCTCTTAATCCTGTGTGTAAGAAAATGTTTGTACTGATGCTGAAGATAAAAATGCATGTATTTAAAGGAGGAGAGAAAGCAACATCTCTCTTATTGCACTGTGTAAGAAAACATGTATTGACATTGAACATAAAATACATGTGTTCAAATGAGGAGAGGAAGCAACATCTCTTTTTATGCTCTGTGTAAGAAGAGTTATGTATTAACACTGAAGAGAAAAACACATGTCTTCAAAGGAGGAGAGGAAACACCATCTCCCTTAATGCTCTGGGTAGCAAACCTTGACTTTTGACATTGAAGAAAAAACATATCTATTCAAACAATAGAGGAAGCAACATCTCTATTAATGCTCTGTGGAAGAATACGTGTGTTTTTCTGCTGAGGTGAAAAACACATGTATTCAAATGAGGCCAGAAGAGGGCGTGGTCAGCCGTTATGGGCATGGGCAGAATAAGTGGATGTGTTCAGTCAAAGTTGGAGTGGCTTGGTGTGGGCATGGTGCGTCAAAGTAGGTATGCTCTGTCAAAGGGATGGTGGACATGGAAAGTGTGTGTGGCCAGTGAAACTGGATGTGGCCAGTTATAGTGGGCTTGTTTAATTATAGTATCCGTGGCCTGGTGTGAGAGTGGTCAGTCAATGTGGGCATGGCATGTTGTGGCCATGGTCAGTCAAGATATTCATGTCCAGTCAATGTGGCTGTGTGCAGTCAAAGTGAGTGTGGCTTGGTGTGTGCATGGTCAGACAAAGTGGCTATGACCTATTGTATCCATGGTCAGTCAAAGTGAGCATGGCCAGTGGAAATGGGCTTGGGGAATTAACATGGTTGTGGCCTGGTGTGGGCATGATCAATCAAAGTGAGTATGGCCTGTTGTGGTCGTGGTCATTCAAAGTGTCCGTGTTCAGTCAGAATGTGTGGATCAGTCACTTGTGCATGGTCAGTCAAAGTTTGTGTGGTATTGTGTGGGAGTGGTCAGTCAGTGGTTGTGACCAATCAAAGTTGGTGAGGCTGGTGAAAGTGGGCATGGTATTGTGTGTGCATCGACAGTCAAACTGGATGTGGCCAAAGTGGGCTTGTTTAATTAAAGTATTCTTGGCCTGATGTAAGCGTAGTCAGTCAATGTGTGTGTGGCATGTTGTGTTCATAGCCAGTCAATGCGTTCAGGGACAGTCAAAGAGGCCTTATTCAGTCAAAGTAAGCATGGCATGGTGTGAGCATGGTCAAACTGGCTGTGATCCAGTGTAGCTGCGGTCATTCAAGGTGGCCGTGGCCAGTCAAAGTGTGTGTGGCTTGGTGTGGTCGTGGTAAGTCAATGTGGGGGTGGCCAATCAAAGTGGGCCTGGCCTATCCAAGTGGAGAGTATAGGAAGTAACATGTTTCTTAATGCTCTTTTTAAGAAAATGTGAGTATCAATGCAGAAGAGAAAAACTCATGTGTTCAAACAAAGCAAAGAAGCAACATCTCTCTTAATGCTCTGTGTTAGAAAGTGTGTGCATGGACATTGACAAAAAAAACATATGTGTTCGAACGAGAAGAGAAAGCAATATCTCTCTTAAAGTTCTGTGTAAGAAAACATGTGTATTGGTGTTTAGGAGATAAACACATGTGTTAGATTAAGGAGAGTAAGCAACACCTCTCTTAATGTTCTGTGTAAGAAAACATGTGTATGGACGCTGTAGACAAAAACACATGTGTTCAAACAAGAAAGGAAGCAACATCTCTCTTAATGCTCTGTGTAATAAAACCTATGTATGGATGCTGATGAGAAACATAAATGTGTTCAAACGAGGAGTGGAAGGGTCATCTCTCTTTTCTCTATGTAAGAAAACACATGTATAGACGCTAAAGACAAAAACTCATGTATTCAAATGAGGAGAGGAAACAACATCTCTCTTAATGCTCTGTGTAAGAAAATGTTTGTATTGATGCTGAAGAGAAAAAACATGTGTTTAAACAAGTAGAGGACTCAACACCTCTCATTGCTCTCTAAGAAAGTGTGTGTATTGTGCTTGTGGACATGAAAAGTGTGTGTGACTAGTTAAACTGGAAGTGGTCAGTCATAGTGGGCATATTTATTTAAAGTATTCATGGCCTAGTATGAGCATATTCTGTCAATGTGGGCATGGCATGTTTTGGCCATGGTCAGTCAAAGTGTCCATGTCCAGTCAAAGTGGCCATGTGCAGTCATAGTGAGTGTGGCTTGTTGTGGGCATGGTCAGACAAAGTGGCTGTGACCTGTTGTAGCCGTGATCAGTCAAAGTGTGCATGGCCAGTGGAAACCAGCTTGGTCAATTAAAGTGGTTGTGACCTGGTGTGGGCATGATCAATCAAAGTTGGTTTTGCCTGTTGTGGTCTTGGTCATTCATAGAATCCATGGCCAGTCAGAGTGGGCATGGTTTGTTGTGCACGTGGTCAGTCAAAGTGGATGTGATCAATCAAAATATGCATGTCATGTTGTAGCCGTGATCACAGAGGCTGTGAACAGTCAAAGTGGGCATGTTTGGTCACTTGTGCTTGGTTGGTCAAAGTGTGCAAGGTATTGTGTGGGCATGGTAAGTCAAACTGGTCGTGGCCAGTTGGGTTGGCATGGCCGGTCAAAGTGGGAGTGGTTTTGTATGGGTGTTGTCATTCATAGTGGCCATGGAAAGTGAAAGTGGGCATAGTTTGGAGTGGTCATGGCCAGTCAAAATGGGTGTGGTCAATCAAAGAAAGCATGGCATGTTGTGGCCATGGTCAAAGTGGATGGGGAAAGGCAAAGTGGGCGAGTTCTGTCAAAGTAAGCATGGCTTGGTGTGGGCATGGTCAGAAAAAGTGGTAATGATCCTGTGTGGGCCTAGTCATTCATAGTGGCAGTGGAAAGTAAAAGTGGGCATGGCTTGGTGTGCATGTGTTATGTCTCAGTGGGTGTGGCCAGTCAAATTTGTTGTGGCCCATCAAAGTGGAGAGTATAGGAAGTAACATGTTTCTTAATGCTCTCTGTAAGAAAATGTTTGTATCTACACTGAAGATAAAAACACATGTGTTTAAACAAGGAGAGGAAGCAACATCCCTCTAAATGCTTATTGTAAAAGAGGGTGTATTGATACAGAACAGAAAAACACATGTGTTCGAACAAAGCAAGGAAGCAATATCTGCCTTAATGCACTGTGTAAGAAAGTGTGTGTATGGACGCTGAATAACAAATCATGTGATCACACAAGGATAGAAAGCAACATCTCTCTTAATTCTCTGTGTAAGAAAACATGTGTATTGATGTTTAGGAGAAAAATACATGTGTTAGATTAAGGAGAGGAAGCAACACCTGTCTGAATGCTCTGTGTAGGAAATCATGTGTACAGGCGCTGAAGATAAAAACACCTGTGTTTAAACAAGGACAGGGCTCAACATCTCTCTTAATGCTCTGTGTAAGAATATGTGTGTATTTATGCTGAAAACAAAAACATTTGTGTTCTAACAAGGAAAGGAAGCAACATCTCTCTTAATGATCTGTGTAAAAAAATGTGTGTAGGACGCTGATGAGAAAAACAGATGTGTTCAAATGAGGAGTGGAAGCAACATCTCTCTTAATGCTCTATGTAAGAAAATGTGTATAGATGCTGAAGACAAAAACACATGTGTTCAAAGGAGGAAAAGAGGCAACATATCTCTAAATGCTCTGTGTAAGAAAATGTGTATAGATCCTGAAGACAAAAACACAGGTGTTTAAATGAGGAGTGGAGGCAATATCTCTCTTAATGCTCTGTGTAAGAAAACTTGAGCATTGATGCTGAAGAGGAAAACACATGTGGTCAAAGGAGGAGACGAAGCAACTTCTCTCTTAATACTGTGTGTAAGATAATGTTTTTATTGATGGTGACACGAAAAATGCATGTGTTCAAATGAGGAGAGAGAGCAACATCTCTCTTATTGCCCTGTATAAGAAAACATATGTATTGACATTGAAAATAAAATACTTGTGTTCAAACGAGGGGAGGAAGCAACATCACTTTTTATGCTCTGTATAAGAAAATTTGTGTATTAACGCTGAAGAGAAAAGCACATGTGTTCAAAGGAGGAGAGGAAGCACCATCTCTCTTAATGCTCTGGGTAGCAAAATGTGACTATTGATATTGAAGAAAAAAACACAACTGTTCAAACGATAGAGGATGCAACATCTCTATTAATGCTCTGTGGAATAAAATGTGTCTTTTCCCGCTGAAGTGAAAAACACATGTGTTCAAATGACATCAGAAGAGGGTGCTGTCAGCCATTATGGGCATGGTCAGTCTAAGTGGGTGTGTCCAGTGAAAGTTGGTGTGGCTTTGTGTGGGCATGGTGCTTCAAAGTTGGTGTGCTCTGTCAAATGGTTGTGAACATGAAAAGTGTGTATGAACAGTCAAACTTATGTGCCCAGTCATAGTGGCCTTGTTTAATTAATTTGGTTGTGGCAGGGTGTGAGCATATTCAGTCCATGTGGGCATGGCATGTTGTGGCAATGATCAGTCAAAGTGTCCATGTGCAGGCACAGTTGCCGTGTACAGTTAAATTAAGCATGTCTTGGTGTGGGCGTGGTCAGACAAAGTGGCTGTGACCTGTTGCAGCCATGGTCAGTCAAATTGTGTATGGCCAGTGGAAATGGACTGAGTCAATTAAAGTGGTTGTGTCCTCGTGTGGGAGTGATCAATCAAAGTGGGTGTGGCCTCTTGTGGTCATATCCTTTACAGTGGCCGTGTCCAGTCAAAGTGGGAGTGATTTGTTGTGTGCATGGTCAGTCGAAGTGGGTGTGGTCAATCAAAGTGTTCGTGACCTGATGCAGCTGTAGTTACATTGGCCGTGTACAGTCAAACTGGGGGAGTTTAGTCAAAGTGGACTTGGCTTGGTGTGGGCATGTTCAGTCAACATTGGCCTGGCCAGTCAAAGTAGGCATGGTGAGTCACTGTGGGTATGACCAGTCCATGCTGGCATGGCTTGGTGTGGGTGTGGACCACCAAAGTTGGCGAGGCCAGTCAAAGTTTGTATGGTCAGTCAAACTGGGCGTGGTCTGTCAAAATGGGTGTTGTCAGTGAAAGTGGGCATGTTTGGTCACTTGTGTGTGGTCAGTCAAATGTTCATGGTATTGTGTATGCGTGCTAAGTCGAAGTTGTCATGGCCAGTCAATGTTGGCATGGCTGGTCAAAGTGGGCATGGTGTTGTGTGCACATGATCATTCATAGAGGCCGTGGCCAGTAAAATTGGGAGAGGTTTGGTGTGGGCATGATCAGTCAAATTGGGTGTGGTCAATCAACAAAAGCATGGCATGTTTTATCTGTGGTCAAAGTGGCTGTGGATAGTCAAAGTGGCCAAGTTCAGTCATAGTGGGCATGGTCAGTCAAAGTTTGCATGGTCAGTCAAAGTGTGCATGGTATTGTGTGGGCATGGTCAGTCAAAGCGTTTGTGGCCAGTCAAATTTGGAGTGGCTGGCCAAAGAGGACGTGGTATTATGTGGGTGTGGTCATTCATAGTGGCCACGGCCAGTAAATGTTGGTGTGGTTTTGTTTGGGTGTGGTCAGTCAATATGGGTGTGTTCAATCAAAGAATGCATGGCATGTTGTGGCCATGGTCAAAGGTTCCATGGACATTCAAAGTGGGTGAGTTTAGTCAAAGTAGTTGTGGCCAGTCAAAGTTGCCTTGGCCGGACAAAGTGGGTTTGCTATTGTGTGTGCATGGTCAGTCAAACTGTACTTGGCCAAAGTGGGCTTGTTTAATTAAAGTATTCGTGGTCTAGTGTGAGTGTGGTCAGTCAATATGTGTGGGCATGTAGTCGCCATGGTCAGTCAAAATATCCGTGGGCAGTGAAAGTAGCCTTATTCCGTCAATGAAAGCATGGCTTTGTGTGAGCATGGTCAGACAAAGTGGCTGTGATCCATTGTCGCCGTGGTCATTCAAAGTGGCTGTGGGCAGTCAAAGTGGGCGTGGCTTGTTGTGGGCATGATAAGTCAAAATGTGTGGCCAATCAAAGTGGGCATGGCCCAACAAAGTGGAGAGTATATGAATAACATGTTTCTTAAAGTTCTGTGTAAGAAAATGTGGCTCTCTGCGGCGTCCCAGCGCACTCTGGAGCAGGGACAGCTGAACTCTGCACCTGGCCACACCCGTAGCTCCTGCTGCTCAGGGAATCTACTAGGAGCCCTACTGCGACCCTGAACTGAGTGAACTGAGCAAACCAACTGCAGGGGTCCCTGAGGGGCGGATTCGAACCCTGACCAGAGGTGAGGAGGGCTCGGCGGGCCTCAGCGCCTGTATCCTGGCCTGGGAGGGAGAGTTG
>PVIH01014938.1:0-51580 GCA_004025045.1 Sigmodon hispidus
ACTGTCTTATGATGATCCCTATAGTATGTAGTTTTATACCTAGTTTAGAACCTTCCTATTTAGACAAAACGGGGAGATGTAGCGGGAAATTAGGAACTGTATATGTGAACGATCATAGGAATGGAGATGAGCTGGGCGTGGTTAACTGAAAAGGATTCCGGAAGTAGACCTTCGAGGGAGGGGACCAGGACAGGAAGTCATCATTCTCTCACGAGAGTTCCCCGACCGAGTGCGCAGTTCGCTCCAGCTGCCCGGGAGTTCGGACGTACGACGTGGGGATAAAGAATCTTCCTTAGAAAGGCTCCGGCGCGCAGCAACCTCATCCTGTCATCTTTTCCTAAAACCGGCTCTGTTTTGTAAGCTATTTTCTCCTAATAAACCCTGTTTATAAACATATCTCAGGGCGGGTTTTTACTGTGATACATATGTATGTGTCACTATGTCACAGTAAAGTCAAAGGACTTAAGGAATGTTAAGAAAAATTATAAAATAGAAATAGAAAATGAGCAATAACTTTATAGGTGAGGTGAAGCCACAAATAATGAAGACAATAGGAAGGCAGTATGTCAGCTTATTTGAAGCCAAGAGCAGAATTTAGATGTGAAAGAGAAAGGAAAGAAAGCAACCTGAGAGAAAAATAGCATAAATTTGAAATATGCCCTGATATGAGCAATGTCCTCACTTAGTAGATGCTAGTTAGAAGCTTTTGTTCAAGACACAGGTGGCTTTCAATTCCTGACCATGTTTTCTGTACTGGGGAAGGTGTTTTGCTAATAGAAGATGCAGAGCATCACCCCATGTGCCTGAGGACCAAAGCATATTACAGCCTCTGAGAACAGATCTTTGTACACAATAGAACCCAGGGAATTAATAAAGATAGACTCAGTAAAGGTATTTGTTCCTGAAGAAAATTGGTTCAGGAGAAATAAATACCTACAGCATTAATTGTTTTTTCTTTACTGTAACATTGGGACAAAACACAACTAATGAAAGAGTTAATTTGGGTTTACAGCACTAGAGGTTTGAGACCATAAGCAGGAATGGCTTGGCCAGGGATGATCAGTACAGGAAACTGAGAGACTGCATCTTCAGATACAAGCATGAAGCAGAGATAGTAAACAGGAGCAAGGCTACAAATCCATGAAACCTGGCCTCTCTGAGATATTTCTTCCAGTAAGGCTGTACCTGCCCATGACCTCCTAAAGCAGCAGCATTCACAAGGAAAAACTTTCAAATATGTATTCCCATAGGAAACATATCTCATTCATATCACCATATTACACTCCTTGATCTCCATATAATCATGGCTATATAATACTACAAAATGAATTCATCAATTTTAACTGTTCCTAAAGTCTTCCTCAGTCTCTATGCTGTTTAGAAACCCAATGTCCAAAGTCTCTTCTGAGAGTGAAAGCAATCTCTTAACTATGGCTACATATAAAATAAGAAGCAATTTGAAGACAGATTTTGTTTTCCAGAATTCAAATGGGACATACATATTTTTATTTATTTTAGAGTTCTTCAACACTCTATTCCTATTTTTACCTATTTATATAATCATTGAACATTTAAAAACTGAAGAAAAGACACAAAGTCAAGTTCTACTACTAGTTCAAAAATAGTAGTTGGTTAAGTGACCTCAAAGATTTAAAGTTTTCAAATGATTTATGCATCTTGAGCCTAAATAATTAGCCACTAAATGTACTGAGTAGGTAGAAAGGCAATGAGATGTATAAAAGAATCAGAGCAAAAGTAGAGAACAGCTTGTTGAACCAAAAATGCACTAATATATTTTATTCTATCAAGTTTAATGAAACAAGACTGGAACGCATTGTGTATCTATAGATCATTGTAATTAGGATTTCTCTGTTCCATCACCTCCCAGAAAATTACACAGAGACTTTTTATTAATTATGAAAGGCCAACCTACAGCTTAGGTTTGTATCAAACTAGTTCTCATGATTTAAATGAACACATTTATATTAATCTGTATTCTGCCACATGGCTCATGACAGTTACGCCTCCTCCTGCATAGCCTGCTTGTGCTTGGTCTCCTCACATCTCCTTCTTTTTCTTCCTAGAATTCTTTCTGACCACAAAAGTCCCACCGAGTTTTTTTCCTGCCTAGCTATTGGCCATTCTTTAAAATTAATCAGACAGGACCAAGTGCTGTCTGCTGAGTCCCAGCGCAATCTGGAGCAGGGGACAGATAAACTCTGCCTGTCACCATACCCACAGCTCCTGCTGAGGGAATTTGAATGGTTACCCACCACCACATCAAACTGAGCGAATACACAACTACAGGGGTCCCAGAAAGACAGAATCAGACCCTGACCAGAGAAGTGACAGGAGGCACACAAACCTGAGTGCCACAACTGACCAGGAGCCATCTAGTCGTGAACCACTGAAGCAATGGGCAAATGTCAGTGCAAAAAATTACATAATAATACAAAGGACAGCATGGTTAACTCCAAAAGAGAGTGGCGATCTTGCAAATACAAGACCTGAACTGAGCAATGAAGAGGAAACAGAAGGAAGCAACACCAAAAATTCCTTTTTGATGATCATCGAAGCTCTAAAATAAGATATGAAAAAAACCCTTAAAGAAATAGAAGAAAATACAAACAAAAAATTGGAAAAGATGAGCAAATCTATGAAAGAAACATGCCAGAAAATAAAAGCTGAAATAAAAGCTGAAATAGAAGCAATAAAAAAGGCACAAAATGAGGCAAAGATGGAAATAGAAAACCGGTAAAAAAAAGCTGGAACAACAGATACAAGCATCATAAACAGAGTACAAGAGATGGAAGATAGAATCTCTGAAGTGGAAGACTCAGTAGCTCAAATAGATATATCAGTCAAAGAAAATAGTAAAACAAAAAAGCCATAACTCAAAATGTTCAGGAAATCTGGGACACCATGAAAAGACCTAATTTGAGAATAATAGGAATAGGGGAAGGAGAATAATACCAGCTCAAAGGCACAGATAATGTTTTCAATAAAATCATAGAAGAAAACTTCCCTAACCTGAAGAAAGAAATGCCTATAAAGATACAAGAATCTTAAAGAACACCAAATAGATATGATCCCCAAAAAAAGTCAGCGTGCCACATTATAAGCAAGCCACAAAACATACAGAACAAAGAAAAAATTTTAAGAGCTACAAAAGAAAAGGGCCAACTCACATATAAAGGCAGACCCATCAGAATAACACCTGACTATTCAATGGAAACGAAGAAAGCTAGAAGGGCTTGGTCAGAAGTTATACAGATGCTAAAACAGCATGGCTCCCAAACTACAATACTATAACCTACAATATTATCAATCACCATAGATGGAGTAAACAAGGTATTTCAGGACAAAGTCAGACTGAAAGAATATCTATCTACCAATCCAGCACTACAGAGAGTATTTGAGGGAAAACTCCAACCTAAGGACGCCAGATACACCCACGAAATCACAAACAATCAATAAGTCCAGAGAGGAATACCCTAGAGAAAGGAAATAAAAACAAGTTACCACCAAAAATGACAGGAAATATGAATCAATGGTCACAAATTTCCCTTAATATCAATGGTCTCAACTCTCCTATAAAAACTCACACACAAACAAAATGGATGCAACAACAGAAGCCATCCTTCTGTTGCCTACAAGAAACACATCTCAATTGCAAAGACAGACAAAAGATAAGAATAATGGGTTGGGAAAAGATTATCCAGTCAAGCAGTCCTAAAAACAAGCCGGGGTTGCAATCCTAATATCTAACAAACTAGACTTTAATCTAAAAGCAATTAAAAGGGACCAAGATGGTCACTACCTATTCATCACAGGAAAAATTGGTCAAAAGGAGATTTCAATCTTAAATATTTATGCCCCTAATATAGGGGCAACTTCATATGTAAAAGAAATACTGCTAAAGCTCAAATCCCACATCAATTCTTACACGCTAATAGTGGGAGACTTCAATACCCCACTTTTAACCCTGGATAGATCAACCAGACAGAGTCTCAACAGAGAAATAAGGAGTCTAAATGAGGTTATGATGCAAATGTATAGAATAGATATCTACAGAACCTTCCACCCAAAGGCAAAGGAATATATGTATTTCTCAGCTCCTCATGGAACTTTCTCCAAAATTGACCACATAATTGGTCATAAAGCAAATATCAGCAGATACAAAAAAAAAATGGAAATAATTACTTGTAGTATATCAGACCACCAGAGCCTAAAGTTAGAGTTCAACAACATCAAAACCCAAAGAAAGCCTACCAACTCATGGAAACTAAACATCAATCAGCTAAATCATCTATGGGTCAAGGAAGAAACAAAGAAAGAAATCAAAGGCTTCCTAGAATTCAATGAAAATGAATCTGCAATGCATCCAAATTTGTGGGACACAATGAAAGCAGTCTTAAGAGGAAAATTCTTAGTGCTAGAAGTCTATATGAAAAACCTTGAGAAATCCCACACTAGAGACCTAACAGTGCAGCTAAAAGCCTTAGAACAGTTCGAAGCAAACTCATCGAGAAGGAGTAAAGGGCAGGAAATAATCAAAATTAGAGCTGAAATCAATACAATTGAAACAAAAAGAACAATACAAAGAATCAATGAATCGAAGAGTTGGTTCTTTGAGAAAGTTAACAAGATAGATAAGTCCTTAGCCAAACTAATCAAAAACCAGAGAGAGAGTGTTCAAATCAACAAAATCAGAAATAAAAAGGGGGACATAACAACCGACCCCCAGGAAATGCAGAAAATTATCAGATCATATTTTGAAAATCTGTATTCCACAAAAATGGAAAACCTAGAAGAAATGGACAGTTTTCTGGACAGGTACCATCTACCAAAATTAAATGAAGATCAGATTAATTACCTAAACAGGCCTATAACTCTTAAGGAAATTGAAGCTGTCATTAAAAACTTCCCCAAAAATAAAAGCCCTGACACAGATGGTTTCAGTGCGGAATGCTACCAGACATTCAAAGAAGAAATACTACCGTTACTCCTCAAACTATTTCACACAGTAGAAACTGAAGGAATATTGCCAAATTCCTCCAAAGAGGCCACAATCACCCTAATACCCAAGCCACACAAAGACACAACAAAGAAGGAGAATTACAGACCAATTTCCCTCATGAATATTGTTGCGAAAATTCTCAACAAAATCTTGGCAAACCATATACAATAATGTATAAAAGATATCATCCACCACGACCAAATAAGCTCCATCCCAGAAATGCAGGGCTGGTTTAACATACGAAAAACTGTAAATGTTTTCCATCATATAAACAAACTAAAGGAACAAAACCACATTATCATATCCTTAAATGCCTAAAAATCCTTTGATAAAATCCAATACTCCTTTATGAATAAGCCCTGAAGAGATCAGGAATACAGGGAGAATACGTAAATATACTAAAGGCGATTTACAAGAAGCCGACAGCCATTATCAAACTTACTGGAGAAAAACTCAGAGCAATCCCACTAAAGTCAGGAACTAGACAAGGATGTCCTCTCTCTCCTTATCTATTCAATATAGGTCTCGAACTTTTAGCTAAAGCAATAAGGGAACGAAAAGAGTTTAAGGGGATACAAATTGGAAAAGAAGAAGTGAAGCTATCTCTATTTGTAGATGATATGATTGTATACTTATGTGACCCACAAAATTCTTCCAAGGAACTGCTAGAGCTGATAAGCACCTTCAGCAATGTAGCAGGATACAAGATTAACTCAAAGAAATCAGTAGCCCTTCTATACACTAAAGATAGAAGAGCTGAAAAAGAAATAAGGAAAACATTACCCTTTATAATTGCTGCAAATAGTATTAAATACCTTGGAGTAACTATAACCAAAGAAGTAACAGACCTATTAGACAAAAATTTTAAATCATTGAAGAAAGAAATTGAAGAGGACATCAGAAAATGGAAAGCTCTCCCATGTTCTTGGATAGGTAGGATCAACAAAGTAAAAATGGCAATTCTACTAAAGGCAATCTACAGATTCAATGCACTGCCCATCAAAATACCAACACAATATTTTTGGACCTTGAAAGAACAATACTCAATTACATTTGGAATAACAGGAAAGCCAGGATTGCCAAAACAATTTTACTCAACAAAAGAACCTCAGGAGTTATCACCATCCCTGACTTCAAGATATACTATAGAACCACAGTAATATAAACAGACTGGTACTGGCATAAAAACAGATTGTAGATGAATGGAATAGAATTGAGGATCCAGACATCAACCCAAAAACCTATGAACACCTGATCTTTGAGAAAGATGCCCAAAACATTCAGTGGGAAAAAGATAATATTTTTAACAAATGGTGTTGGCATAGCTGGATGTAAGTGTGCAGAAAAATGTAAATAGATCTGAGCCTGTCACCCTGCACAAAACTCAAATCCAAGTGGATCAAAGACCTCAACTTAAACCCAACCACTTTGAACTTAATAAAGAAAGTGGGAAATACACTTCTACAAATTGGCACAGGCGACCAATTCCTAAATATAACACCAGTGGCACAAACACTAAGACTAACAATCAGTAAGTGGAATCTCCTAAAGCTGGGAAGCTTCTGAAAAGCCAAGTACACTGTCAATAGGAGAAAACGACAGCCTATAGAATGGGAAAAGATTTTCAATTTATTTTACTATTTTTTTGATAAATACAAAATAAATAAAGAAGAAAAAAAAGAAAAAAAACTAATCAGAAATAATCTTGGAAAAGTCACATTCTCACAATATAAATAAATATCACACAATAGATTATTTGTTAAAAATCTGTGTTATATATTGATACATAGACAATTTTTAGAAGAAAATGAACAAACCCAAAGAAAAGAAAAATGACTCATTTACATTCTCAATTAAAAATTTGATCACAAGAAAATGTAGGGAAAAAAGAGAAAAAAAGGTTTTTACTGATTTTTTAATCTATTCTGAATCTTTTGCTTTTTATATAAAGTGTTATATAATTTTCAAAAAACAATAAATATATATAAATAAAAACATATACCAACGCTTAACTATTGCATCAGTATCTGTTTTTCCTTTATTAAGATTTCTTTTATTCATTTCACATACTAAACACAAATCTCATCCTCTCTCTCCTCCTGGTTTTTCCCAACACCAACACCCCCAGAGAGCCTCCATCCCCTCTTCCAAAAAGGAAAGGACCTCCATCTGTATCTGTATCTTAACTGCGTTTTCTAGTATTGTGGAAAAAAACACAAACCAACAAAAACAAAATCTATCATGACTGAAAGCAGTATGGCATCAAAGATAAATTTCAGCTTACATGATTACATATGTCATGTTTCAGTTCATTCCTAAAAGAAATCAGACAGAAACTCAGGAAAGACAAGAACCTAGACAAAGAAAATCAAGCAAATGTCATGGAGGAAAACTTCTTACTGGCTTGCTCTTCATGGCTTATACAATCTGTCTTCTTGTACAAGCCAGGACCACCTGCCCAAAGGCAGAACCATCTAGAGTGTACTGGGCCTTACCACATCAATCATATCAAGAAAATGTCCCTTTACCCTTCATAACAGCAGCAAATAGTATTAAATACCTTGGAGTAACTATAACCAAAGAAGTAACAGACCTATTTGACAAAAAGTTTAAATCACTAAAGAAAGAAATTGAAGAGGATATCAGAAAATGGAAAGCTCTCCCATGTTCTTGGATAGGTAGGATCAACATAGTAAAAATGGCAGTTCTACCAAAGGCAATCTACAGATTCAATGCACTGCCCCTCAAAATCCCAACACAATATTTTTTGAACCTTCAAAGAACAATACTCAATTTCATTTGGAATAATGGGAAAGCCAGGATTTCCAAAACAATTTTACTCAACAAAAGAACCTCAGGAGTTATCACCATCACTGACTTCAAGCTATACTTTAGAACCACAGTAATAAAAACAGCCTGGTACTGGCATAAAAACAGAATTGTGGACCAATGGAATAGAAGTGGGGATCCAGACATTAACCCAAAAACCTATGAACACCTGATCTTCAACAAAGAGACCCAAAATATTCAGTGGAAAAAAGATAGTATATTTAACAAATGGTGTTGCCATAGCTGGATGGAAGTGTGTAGAAAAATGCAAATAGATCTGAGCCTGTCAACCTGCACAAAACTCAAATCCAAGTGGATCAAAGACCTCAACATAAACCCAGCCACTTTGAACTTGATAGAAAGAAAGTGGGAAATACACTTCTACAAATTGGCACAGGCGACCACTTCCTAAATATAACACCAGTGGCACAAACACTAAGAACAACAATCAATAAGTGGGATCTCCTGAAGCTAAGAAGCTTCTGTAAAGCCAAGGACACTGTCAATAGGACAAAACAACATCCTACAGAATGGGAAAAGATTTTCACCAACCCTACAAGTGATAGAGGACTGATCTCTAAGATATATAAAGAACTCAAGAATCTAGAGCCCAAAACCTTAAATAACCCTATCAAAAATGGGGTTCAGATGTAAAAAGGGAATTCTCAGCAGAAGAATTACAAATGGCAGAAAGGTACCTGAAAAAGTGCTCTTCATCTTTAGCCATCAGAGAAATGAAAATCAAAACAACTTTGAGATACCATCTGACACCTGTTAGATTGGCTAAGATAAAAGACACAGAGGACAGACTATGCTGAAGAGGATGCAGAGCAAGGGGAACACTCCTCCATTGTTGGTGGGATTGCAAGCTTGTTCATCCACTTTGGTATGCAGTATGGCAGTTTCTCAGAAAACTGAGAATCAATCTGCCCAAGGACCCAGCAATACCACTTCTGGGTGTATACCCTAAAGATGCACAGTCACACTCCAAAGGCATTGGCTCAACTATGTTCATAGCAGCGTTACTTGTAATAGCAAGAACCTGGAAACAACCTATATGTCTCTCAACTGAAGAATGGATTAACAAACTGTTGTACATCTACACAATGGAGTACTACTCAGCACTAAGAAAAAATGATATCCTAAAATTTGCAGGTAAATGGATGGATTTGGAGAATATCCTCCTGAGCGAGGTATCACAAACTCAGAAAGATAAGCAGGGCATGTACTCACTCATTAGTAGACTCTAAACAAACAAGCAAACAAGAAAAAAGCCAAATATGCCCAAGCTGCAAAGCACAAGTACTGAACTGCTTGCTATCAGAATCACCTTGGACTGTCTCCTTGGATCCTACTCCCCATAGAGGAACACCTGACTCACTTTTGAGGGAGCGGGAGAAAACTGGATCTGCCAGGAGTGGAAACTGAACTAAGCAATATTGGGACAGTGGGAACATGGGACTGAATGCTGCTTGCCCAGGGAGGGAATGGGGAGTTGTGGAGATGAAAGTATGATCTGATGTGGTGGGAGGGGGAAGGAACCTTGAATAAGGATGTACATGGATAGAAAGTGTGTCTTCCTTGTTAATAATAATAATAATAATAATAATAATAATAGTAATAATAAATAAAAAATAATGTATTTATCTTGTATGGAAGTACAACAATAAAACATACCCAAAAAAGCCGTTGGGGAGAAATGTCTTAGTTGCATTACAAAATAAAATTGATGAATTTGAAAAAATAATAAAATAAAAGAAAATAAAAGAAGAGAAAATGTCCCTTGGGTCAGTCTTGCAGAAACCTTTTATCAACTGAGATTTCTTCCTCTTCCTAAATGACCCTAGTTTAAGTCAAATGAACATAAACCTAACCAAGACAATAAGATAGTATTTAAAATATTAGAGTGATTAAGGCTGTGTGGGATGTTGATTCATTTATTGTTTATTGGATGATAAGTTATTTCCAGATATATTTTGCCTGAAATGCCTTTTTTGCCACTTACCAATTTTGATTCAAGTTTTTTTTCAGTTTTAGTATATGCAGACCTTTCAAAAATAGCACAAATGCTTGACATATGTAGGTAAAGGCAGGATGCTAATGAGTTAAAGGTTATCTTTAACTATATGACACACAATTTCAAATAAAAGATAAATAAAATTGAACGTTTTAGATGAATATTTTTTATTTTGTATTTATCAAGAAAAACAGAAAATTGAATTTAAAATGCTGATAAGTTAACAATAGCTATAAAGAAAATAAAAGTCATAAGCATGGCTTATAAAGAGTGATAATGCAAATAATTTGCTACACATAAAATTAATTTGTGTTCAGCTTTCCCTCTGGATTTTTTTTCCTATCCCTGTATATCCCCATTCAAGGTCCCTTCCCCCTCCTGCCACATCAAGTCACCCCTTCTTTCTCTACAAATCCCCACCCTGAGCAGGCTGCAGACAGTCCCATGATCCCACTGATCCAATAAAGCTTAGTTCAGTTTCCACTCCTGGCATATCCAGTTTTGACCCCCCTCCCTAAAGAGTGAGTCAATTGTTCCTACAGGTGTAGTGGGACCCAAAGGGTCAGTCCAGGGTGTTTCTGATCCCAAGCTGTTTAGTGGTTGTGGTTAGAAGCTTGGGCATGCTTGGCTTTTTTGTTTGTTTGTTTATTTAGAGACCACAAATGAGTTAGTACATCCCCTGCTTATCTTTCTGAGTTTGTGATACCTCGCTCAGGAGGATATTCTCCAAATTCATCCATTTGCCTGCAAATTTTACGATATCATTTTTTCTTACTGCTGAGTAGTATTCCATTGTGTACATATACGATCGCGTCATAGGAATGGAGACGAGCTGGGCGTGGTTAACTGAAAAGGATTCTGGAAGTAGACCTTCGAGGGAGGGGACCAGGACAGGAAGTCGTCATTCTCTCATGAGAGCTCCCCGACTGAGTGCGCAGTTCGCTCCAGCTGCCCGGGAGTTCGGATGTACGGCGTGGGGATGAAGAATCTTCCTTAGAAAGGCTCCGGCGAGCTGCAACCTCATCCTGTCATCTTCTCCTAAAACCGGCTCTGTTTTGTAAGCTATTTTCTCCAAATAAACCCTGTTTAAAAACATATCTCAGGGCGGGTTTTTACCGCGATAAGCATCTAAGGATATGATAATGTGGTTTTGTTCCTTTAGTTTGTTTATATGATGGTTAACATTTACAGTTTTTCATATGTTAAATCAGCCCTGAATTTTAGAAGAATTTTTACAGAAGATTTTTTAAGTGTCTATAGTGTTATTTCAGAAGCAGTGGGAAATCTGCTAATGTTATCTCTATAAAAAATGGTTTGTTTAGCACAGAAATAGGATTACTATGGACAGTGATAACAATAACATATGCAGACATCTCAGTAAGTTTGGTAAGTAAGGGCAGAAAACTGGAGCAGAAATCATGGCAGAAGACCTGTTTGCTGGATTATGCTCAGCTAGCTTTTTTATACAGTGCCATTGCACCTGCCTAGGAATGATGTCACCACAGTGGGCTGTGCTCTACTACTTCAAGCATTAGAAGCCATCATTGTCTGTCACTGACATGATGACAGGCCAATCTGATTGAAGTAATTTCTAAATTGAGGTGCCCTTTTCCCAGGTGACTGTGGGTTTTATCAAGTTGAGAATAAAAAACCAGCATGATTACTTTACTTTATTGATACTTTCTTTTAAAATGATGCCTCTGTAGCAATCTGAGATGCTAAAGAAGAAATTATCATTCAAAAATCTGCAGAGAATAAGACAACAGATTTCTTGTTTCTTCAGGATGCATTCATTTACCCAGATGTTAATTTTTGTTTCTGTTTTCACTAATCTTGTTGATTTAAAGACATTCAAAAAGCAAACAAACAAAAAAGAGCTGGAACATGAACTGCTTCACAATTTTGAGTGATATCCCACTGTCACTAGTTAGCCGGCAACTGTCCTCTCTTCCATTTCTTCTTTAAATACTTGGACTTTGGGATAATTGAGGGAGTTAAGTGAGGAAACATGTAAGTGCAATAACAGAGAATGCATTATTTAAATTTTATTTTCTTCCTTTCCATATTTCTTTCTTGTTTGTAAAGGTTCAATGTGGCCTGCAAATGCTTTCCAGCTTATAATTGTGTTATAAAGTCTGGCCCAGACTTCCTGAAACTCTTGCCAGGCACTTCCTTCCACACTGTACTTGAGTCTACTTGAGCTCCTAGTTCTTGGTAAAGAGCAAAGGTAACAAAGAACTTTCAGGCACTTACAGGAGAAATATGATTTTTTTATTTGGTGTGCCATGTAGTATGCTCCCTGTGGTAAAATTGTTTGAACTAGAAGATCTGGAGACTCTCTATAGCTGCATATGTTTCTACTGTGTTAAATTTTTCTGACTCCACAGAAGTTGATAAAAGAAAAGGTTTTAATAATAATTTGTAATTAAAATGTAGTTAGTGATAATAAAGTACTCCTCTTGGTCATAGACCAGTTTTAGAATAATGGAAGACATTAATTATGAAATTCACATTGATGCAAAAGTTCTCAATAAAATTCTGGCAAGCCAAATCCAACAACATAAAAAAAGCTGTTCACCATAATCAAATAGGTTTCATCCCAGAAATGCAGGGATGGTTCAACATATGAAGAAAGATAAATGTCATCCATCATATAAACAAACTGAAGAAAAAAAAAACACACATGATTATTTTCTTAAATGCTGAAAAAGCCTTTGAAAAAATCCAACATACTTTTATGATAAAAATCCTGAAGACATCAGGAATACAGAGAAAATACCTAAATATAATAAAGGCGATGTACAAAAATGTCCATGGCCAACCACAAACTAAATGGAGAAAATTTCACAGCCATCCCACTCAAATCAGGAACTAGATAACGCTGTCCCCTGTTCTGTTGTGTATTCAACATGGTTCTCTAAGTTTTAGCTAAAACAATAAGAGAACAAAAGAAGATTAAAGGGATATAATTTGGAAAAGAACCCAAACTATCTCTTTTTTTGCTGATGTCAAGATTACTTACATAAGTGATCCACACAATCCTACCAGGGAACTTTCACAGCTGGTAAATACCTTCAGCAAGGTAGCAGAATACAAGATTAAGTCAAAGAAATCAGTAGCGTTTTTATACACTGAAGATAAAACGGCTTAAAAGAAATAAGGAAAATATCACTTTTATAATAGTTGCAAATAATATTAAATACCTTGGTATAACTATAGTCAAAGAAGTAACAGATCTGCTTAAGGCATCACCATCCCTGACTTTAAATAATACTATAGAGCTACAGCAATAAAAACAGCTTGGTACTACATAAAAACAGACTTGTGGATAAATGGAATTGAATTGAAGATGCAAACATTAACCCACACACTTATGAACACTTGATTTTTGACAAAGAGGCCAAAAATACTCAATGAAAGAAAGATAGTATCTTTAACAAATTGTGTTGGTATAGCTGGATGGTAGTGTGTAGAAAAATGAAAAGGAGATCCAAGCCTATTATCTTGCACAAAACTTATATCCAAATGGATCAAAGACCTCAACATAAACCCAGCTACACTGAACTTGATAGGAAGGTAAATGGAAAATACCCTTCAATGCATTGGCACTGGTGACCACTTTTTAAATATAACACCATAGCACAGACACTAAGAACAACAATCAATAAGTAGGACCTCCTGAAACTGAGAGGTTTCTGTAAGACCAAGAACACAGACAATAAAACAAAATGACAGCCTACAAAATGGGAAAAGAATTTTAGCAACCCTACAAGTGACAGAAGATTGATGTCTAAAATACATAAAGAACTCAAGAAACTAGAGCCCAAAACCCTCAATAACCCAATTAAAAAATGGCATTCAGAACTAAAAAGGGAAGTCTCAGCAAAAGAATTACAAATGGCTGAAAGGCACATGAAAAAGTGCTCAACATCTTTAGCCATCAGAGAAATGCAAATCAAAATTACTTTGAGATACCACATTATACCTGTCCAAATGGCTAAGATTAAAAACAGATGACAGCCTATGCTGGAGAGGTTGCAGAGCAAGGGGAACACTGTTCCATTGTTCATGGGAGTGTAACCTTGTTCATCCACTTTGGAATGCACTATGGTGGTTTCTCAGAAAATTGGAAATCAATCTCCCCAAGGATAAAACAATACCACTGTTAGGCATATGTCCTAAAGATTCATGTTCACACCCTGAAAGCATTATCTCAACTATGTTCATAGCACCATTATTTGTAATAGCAAGAACCTGGAAAACACCTAGATGCCCCTCAACTGAGGAATGGATTAACAAGCTCTGGTACATCTACACAATGGCATACTACTCAGCAGGAAGAAAAAAAATTATATTCTAAAATTTGCAGGACAATGGATGGATATGAAGAATATCCTCCTGAGCGAGATATCACAATCCCAGAAGGATAAGCAAGGGATGTACTCACTCATTAGTGGACTTTAAACAAAAAACAAAGCATGTCCAAGTTTCAAACTACAACCACTCAACAGCATGGGATCTGAAGCACTTTGGACCAGCAGGAGCCCATTCCCTCCAGACCAACACCTGACCCAGTCTTGATGTTGAGGTGAGGAAAGCAGATTTGCCTGGAGTGGATGCTGAACTATGCTACCTTGGGACCTCCTGCCCTTGCTGGGGAGGAGATAAAATGATAGGGAGAAGGAAGAGTGACTGGGAGGGACCGGAGGGGAAAGGGAGTTTGAACAAGTGGATACATGTATAAAAAAATGAGACTTTATTCATGATAAATAAAAAAAAGAAAATACTAGTAATTTTTTGCTGTGTACATATTACTTTTTACAGAAATGATTGAAAAAAGAAAATATTCAACAAACCAAAAACCATCCAAATTATGAATCATGTGCTTTTTTGTAAAATAATTAAAACATGAATATTTATCTTCTTACAGAAAACCTATATTATGATCCTTCTGTACCAATCTTCTTTAAATTGTTGATTAAGCATTGAGTTATTTATCTCATTTTGAAAGATTTATTATACTGTAATCACCATAATTAACCCTCCTAAGTCTACACATAAATTGTGAATGACTGCCTGGTGATGAAGTAAAAATAATACTTTCCTTTTGCAAAACCTTCCTATGGTGTCATTAACATCACATTATTAAAGAGTCAGACTTAGTGGGGGGGTCTATCACAATCCTTTATCCTAATACAGATAAAAAGTCCTGAGTTCTCTTCTTTCCTCACACTCTCACATATATGTGATTTAGGGCTCAGTGTGAAAGGAGCAGAGCCAGGTAAAGAAGTGCATAACTGGATGGATGATGTGAATATAGAAATTTGAGCATGTGGAGACACAGACAATTCCTTGACACAGCCACCTCACAGAGCGTTTACTCAGGGAGAAAACACTACTTTAAGAAAGGGCTTGCCATCTTCACCCATGACATGTTCTTCCCACAATACTTCTAAAGTTGCCTGACTACATCTGACCTAGAGATAAGTGACCATATGGCTGACAGCTGTGGATGAAATCACAACTTAGAAGCAGAGTCCAAAATGATAATAAGATAAGGATTATATCTTATGATGATAAAAAAGTAATGATCCATATATTCATATGCATCAAAGGTATCCTATTTTTAAACTCACAAATTAATTTGTGCTTTTTTATATTTGTTTTGAAAGGTTTAAGATATGTATCATGTATTTCAGATGGAATAGAATGCTTTTGTATTATTTACAGCTTTATTAGGACTCACTTTGGTTTCACCTAAGTCTTTGCTTTTCCTTCTTTACTCTGACTCTACAGAAATTCCATAAAGATAAGATGGAAATTAGATGACATATCATTGTTCTACACTCTTCAATAGGATACTTTTATATACAAATGGGATAGTACTTTGCCTACTAAACAAGTACATTGGGTTTTGGTACCATAACTCTTTACAATATAGCTACTGTGGATAAGACAGTTAAACATGAAGTCCTAATTTCTCTTTACAGTTGCTACCACTTCTAATCTGAAACCTATGTGGTCTCCATGTAGCTTCTCTTGAGTAGTGGTAACTGCTGTCTATGGAGTTGTAACACTAAATTGTCCCAGTTTGAATTACAATAAAAATTCACTCATATTTATTTATATCTGGTTGATGACTACAACTACCTAAAACTGTTAATCATGTACTAGACATTCTTAAATTATGTGCATTATTGTTTATATGTCTAAAATATCACATTTCAAAATGTATTATATCACATACAATGACTATCTATGACTTAAATAATCTTAAAATTCTTTAAGAAAAATGTAGCATATACATAAATAATCATAATATAGTATGGATCATGATAAACACATCAGAAAAGATACATTCTAACAGAGAAGAAGCTAAAATTATGTTACCTTGGAATAGAAGAAGCTAAAATTATGTTACCTTGGAATTGAAAAAATTAAAAAAAAATGTATAGGCAGAAAGAAGCCCCCTTTAACATAAATCACCAGTTCTGAATCCTAGCAAATTAACTACTCTACTGATCTTCAGATTTCTAATTCAGAGACTCTAAAATTAGCCTCAATATGCCCCAAATTGCTGGTATATGACAGGTATAAACTATTGCTCAACTCCTCTTTTATTTTCTAATATAATGTCAATGTTTCTTTTCAAGATACAATACAATACTTCAGTCTTGGATATGTTCTATCCCTTGAACTACTGATTGAAATTAACTACAGTATGATAAAAGAAAGAATGAAAGAGAGGAAGAAAGAAAGAAGGAGGACTGTAAAGTGATTTTACTAATCTTTGTCAAATGGATTTGATGCACCTTTTCTGTAATACAGAGTTGAGATATTTTGATGTTTCAATTCAATTGGCAAGATTCTAACAGCATTTTATACCCAAGTCCAATGCTGTATAACAGTATCATTCTAACTAAATACCATTCATACCTTTATTATGGAGCTCTACCCTTTATTTTTATAAATGAATAATAAACTCCAATAGGAGAAACATTTAAAAACTAAGTTCAAGAAACCTGAAGGAATTTGAAGTAGGAGGTGATTTTTAAAAGGATTAACATTGTATAAATAAAAACGGCTCAGAGACAATTTTAGCTGCTGGTGATGACTTTCTTACTTTTTCTCTACGGTTTCAAAAATTAGCACTGTGGTTATTCACACTGATCAACATTTTTATCCTAACTACATTCATTAAGATCAAGAAGGTGGAAATTTTTATTTATTTATTTTTCTTAAAAGAGGAAAAACCTTCCAGAGTGAGAATGTAGACATGTCAAAGCACATCATTTCCAGATCTGGTCACATTTGAAGGGACTCTGTGGACACAATACAGCAGCAATAAAATTGGACTGCCACCCTGTAAATCTCTGTGTCTTTAACTGTAAAGAATTCATGCAGCTGCTAATCAGTCTCACACTAGGGGAACAGGCATGGTAGAAATGTATACATGGGGAACCATGTAGAAGTCCCTTGAAAAGTATCTGAAAATCAAAGATTTCTAGCCTCAATTCTTTTTGCCAAAAACATTTGCTTTCTCCCCTCTTTCTGTTAACTAAAGAAATAATTTTATGCTAGATTAATACTGTTTTATAAATCTGTTAGTAGGTGTTTGGCATTTCTAGGGATAGTAGGATAAAACATCAGTTGTGGATTATTATTTATAAGGAAAATTAAAAATAATTTCTTTTCATTGTTTTTTCAAATAATATTTTAAAAATAAAGAATTGGTTCTCAGTGTTGCCTTATACTTATATTCTTAATTTTCAACTTCTAAAAAAAAGGTACTTTCTTTACCCATCCATAAACTCTTGTATTGTACATACAAAAAAGTAGGAAAGAAGTTGAATGTGCAAAGATACTCAACTAATTTGGTATAAATTTTATTTTAACTTAAAGTAGCAAGTTGAACATTCACTAAATGTCTTTCAAAACCACTATTCAGAATTAAGGAAAGCAGGACTGGATAAAGGATAAATTTAATGTTTTAGATCACAGATAAAAGGAAAAATTTAGAGATAAGTGACCTCGTACTTTTCAGGTCCGTTTGCAGTGGCTTGGATGAACATATCTGATGAGATTAGCCTCCATGTGTAACAGCTGTCTGAAGATTCATTTTTCAGAGCAAGAGAAGGTTAATGATAGTCTAGGAGATGAAACTAAAATTAATGTCAAATGTAACCTCTGCTACGCAAGGGAAGAGATTGGAAAAGCATAATGTTCCAATATTTTTATCCTTGTGCAACAGAAGGACAGCAAAGGTGTATTCCAATACAAATTATTATTGTATTTAGCTATCATATATTTCTATCTAGCCAAGTTTTCACTCTGTAAGAGGCAATGTTTTTTGTTGGAGATATAGTTCAGCAGTAGTAAGGGCTTCTCTGGTGTGAAAAGAACCGTCTTCCAACCCTAGCACCAAGACACAAATAAATGAATTAAAATAAAGTATTTCTAGGCATGCCTCCATTATTGATTTATCTTGTTTGAATTGTTCAGATTTACCAAAGCTAAATCAATACAGGCGAGGTGACATGGATGAAAAATACTCCATATATGTCTGGAATTTCTACACTAATTAAATAAATAGAGATTTTTCCCCCTCAATTTGTCTTAAATTATCCCGTAAGACTTGACCAATCATGCTGTAATACTGGTAGATTTAGATAAAACAGAGTTGTCATGGCAAACACTAGTTTATCTTCCATGCAATTTTTTTCACTGATGTTACAGTTCATATGTATATTACATAAAATATGTGAAGCCAGATAATAAAAATTAGAAATGCATCCTCTATCCAACACTGCACTTACTTTATTTTTTTAATATTAATAAAGCCTCATTTTTTTATCCATGTATCCCCTTGTTCAAATGCCCATTCCCTCCTGGCCCTACAAGTCACTCTTATCCCCATCTCCTTATCTCCTCCCTGGCAAGGACAGTAGGTCTCAAGGTCTCAAGGTGGCTTAGTTCAGCATCCAATCCAAGCAAATACACTTTCCTCATCCCCACATCAAGACTGGCTCAAGATTCCACTGGAGGGAATGAGCTGCAAAGTGCCAGTTCAAGATGTTTCAGATGCCCACACTGTTCAGGGTTTGTGATTTGCAGCTTGGACATGCTTTGCTTTTTGCTTAAAGTGCACTAATGAGTGAATACATCCCCTGCTTATCTTTCTGGGATTGTGATACCTCACTCATGAGAATATTCTCCATATCCATCTATTTGCCTGCAAATTAGAGAATATCATTATGTCTTACTGCTGAGTAGTACTCCATTGTATAGATGTACCACAACTTGCTAATCCATTCCTCAGTTCAGGGGCAACGAAGTTGCTTCCAAGTTCTTGTTATTATGAATGATGCTGCTATGAACATAGTTGAGCCTTTAGAGTGTGAATGTGCATCTTTTGGGTATACACCTAGAATTGGTTTGCTGGATCCTTGAGGAGATTGATTCCCAGTTTTCTGAGAAACCGCCATACTTCCTTCCAGAGTGACTGGACAAGCTTACACTTACACCAACAATGAAGGAGTGTTCCCTATGCACGACAACCTCTCCAGCATAGGCTGTCATCTGTGACATTTATCTTAGCCAGTCTAACAAGTGTCAGGTGATAACTCAAAATTATTTTTATTTGCATTTCTCTGATAGCTAAAGAAGTTGAGCACTTTTCCAAGTGCCTTTCAGCCATTTGTAATTGTTTTGCTGAGAATTCTCTTTTTAATCCTGAACCCTATTTTTTGGTTGGGTTATTCAATATTTTGCGCTCTAGTTTCTTGAGTTTTTTATATATTTTAGAGATCAGTCCTCTATCACTTGTAGGGTTGGTGAAAATCTTTTCCCATTCTGTAGGCTGTTGTGTTATCCTATTGACAGTGTCCTTGGCTTTGCAGAATCTTCTCAGGTTCATGAAGTCCCATGTATTGATTTTTGTTCTTAGGATCTGTGCCACTTGTATTATATTTAGGAAGTGGTCGCCTGTGACATTCATTGTAACATATTTCCCACTTTTTTTCTATCAAGTTCAGAATGGCTGAGTTTATGTTGAGGTCTTTGATCCACTTGGATTTGAGTTTTGTGCAGGGTGACAGGCTTGAATCTATTTGCATTTTTCTACACACTACCAACCAGCTATGCCAACATCATTTGTTAAAGATACTATGTTTTTTACATTGAATATTTTGGGCCTCTTTGTTGAAGATCAAGTGTTCATAGGTTTTTGGGTTAATGCTTGGATCCTCAGTTCCATTCCATTGATCCACAAGTATGTTTTTATGCCAGTACCAGGCTGTTTTTATTACTGCAGCTCTATAATATAACTTGAAGGCAGGGATGGTGATGTCTCCTGAGTTGCTTTGGTTGAGCAAAATTGTTTAGGAAATCCTAGCTTTCCTTTTATTCTAAATGAAGTTCAGTATTGTTCTTTCAAGATCCATAAAATATTGTGTTGGGATTTTGATGGGCAGTGCATTGAATCTGTAGTTTGCTTTTTGAAAAATTGCCACTTTTACTATGTTGAGCTTACCTATCCAATAACATGGGAAAGCTTTCCATTTTCTGATATCCTCTTCAATTTATTTTTTCAGTGACTTAAAATTTTTGTGAAATAGGCCCTGGAGTTCCGATATAATACAAGGGATTTTTTTTACAATATTTTGTATCCATTCATATATGTTTTATGACCAGTTATGTGGTCAACTTTAGAGAGAGTTCCATGAGGAGCTGAGAATATGTATATTCCTTTGCATTTGGTTAGAAACTTCTAAAATATCTATTAAATCTATTTGTATCTTAACTTCTGTTATACTCTTTATTTCTCTGTTGAGTCTGTGTCCGTTTGACCTATTCAGGGGTGAAAGTGAGGTATTGAGTCTCCCACTATTAGGGTGTGAGAACTGCTCTGCGATTTGATGTTTAGTAGTGTTTCTTTTACATAGGTAGGTGCCCTTATATTAGGGGCATAAATATTAAGGATTGAAATCTCCCCTTGACCCATTGATCCTACAATGAATAAGTTAAGTTCCATCTTGGTCCCTTTTAGGTTAAAGTCATTTAGCAATGCTTTTAGCTTAAAGTCTACTTTGTTAGATATGGTTATGATGGCAACCCCAGCTTGTTTCATATGTCCATTTGATTGGAAAATCTTTTCCCAACTCATTACTCTGATCCTGTGTCTGCCATTGTCATTGAGGTGTGTTTCTTGTATGCAGCAGAAGGATGGCTTCTGTTTTTGTATCCATTTTGTTAGTGTGTGCCTTTTTATAGGTGAGTTGAGTCCATTGATATTTAAGGATATTAGTGACTGATTGATGTTTCCTGCTATTTTTGGTAGTAGAATATATGTATTTCCTTTCTGTGGGCTTTTCTTCTGTGGGATTATTGATTGTTTGTGGTTTTATGGATGTACCTGGGATCATTAGAGTTTTTCCTCTAATGCTTTCTGGAGGGCAGGATTGGTAGATAGGTATTGTTTCAGTCTGACTTTGTCATGAAATACCTTGTTTACTCCATTATGGTGATTGATAATTTTGCTGGGTATAGTAGTCCAGGTTGGCAGCCATGTTCTTTTAGTGTCTGTATAACTTCTAACTTAGACCTTCTTGCTTTCATCATTTCCATTGAATAGTCAGGTGTTATTCTCATGGGTCTGCCTTTATAAGTAATTTGACCCTTTTCTTTTGCAGCTCTTAATTTCTTTTCTTTTTTTCTGTATGCTATGTGGCTTGATTATTATGTGATGAGCAGACTTTTGAGGGGGGGCATATCTAATTGGTGTTCTGTAAGCTTCGTGTACCTTATAGGCATTTCCTTCTTTAAGTTGGGAAAGTTTTCTTTTATGCTTTTATTGAATACATTATCTGTGCCTTTGAGCTGGTATGCTTCTCCTTTTTCTATTCCTATTATTCTCAGGTCAGGTCTTTTCATGGTGTCCCAGATTTCCTGAACATTTTGTGTTATCGTTTTTTTCGTTTTATTATTTTCTTTGACTGATGTATCTATTGCTGCTACTGAGTCTTCTACTCCAGAGATTCTCTCTTCCTTCTCTTGGATTCTGTTGGTTATGCTTGTACTCGTAGCTCCAGCTCTTTTCTTCAAATTTTCTATTTCCACCTTTGCCTCATTTTGTACCTTTTTTATTGCTTCTATTTCAGTTTTTTAGTTCCTGGAATTTTTTTTTTTATTTTTTGGTTTATCTTTCTTGATTTCTTTCCAGGATTTTTTCATCTCTTCCAATTTTTTGTTTGCATTTTCTTCTATTTCTTTATTGGAATTTTTATATCTTCTTTGAAGCTTTTAATAATCTTCATAAAGATGTTTTTGGTGTTGTCTTGTTGTTCTTTTTATTGTTATGTGTATTTTTGCTCTGGTGTCTGCCCATGGCTTCAGTGGTTCACAGTTAGGCAGCTCCTAATCAGTTGTGGCAAGAGGGCTTTTGTGTTTCTTATGTCTTCTGTGCAAGGGGTCTGCTCATTCTTTGACTCTGCTCTGGACTTGTATCTGAATATCAAATCCTCAGTCCTTCTCTGATGATGCAGTTCAACCTGGAGGTGGGTCTGACCATGCAATATCCCCTCTTTTAGGTGTGGCTGGCAGAGCCCTGACAGCCAAACCGGAGGTACTATTTGCTAGGGAGAACTGAGATCAGAGTCTAGGGATTGTCTTTGACTCCTGGAGATTAACTCCCCAGAAGTATGGTGACATGGGAGCAGGAATCTGCTTACCTCTGTGCCTTGTCTGAATTTCAAAGTTCTCAGTCCTTCTCTGCTGATGCAGTTGGAGGTGGTGCCTTGCAAAGTTCCCTCTTTTAGGTGTTGCTGGTAGAGCCCCTCACCGTCAAACCCTAACTCCTGTCTGCTATGGAGAGCTGAGCTCAGAATCTCCACTTAATATATTATAACATTAAAAAATTTTATTTTTCTTTGGCTACCTCTGCCTTTTTTTTTTTTTACAACCAAACAAATATCCTAGGTATGCAAAATTCCTGAGAATATATATTATATTATATAAAGATTTTTTTTTTCTTTTGCAGATTCTCATCCTTCCTTTCTGGTCAGTGAAGAAATCTCCAGGGACTCATTAGAAAATAAGTTTCCTTCATTTTGATAGAAAAATACTCTATAAATCACGATAATATAGAATGAATTCTAATAGGTAGCTTTTCAATAATAGGAGCCACCTCTCGTGTCAATAATTCTGAGAGACTAGATATACGCTCTCTATCAGGTACCTTATTTTTAGTCAAAACAATTTTATAAATAAATGAAATACAAAGGTCAATAATTATGTTTATATACATATTGACAATTGTTTTAATCAAAAATTAGTTTAAATTCTACTAGAATACCCTTCAAAAAATTTAGGCAATTCAAATACCAACAACATGACTACATAGCAATTATTTTTATTTAGTATAAAGCTTTGTATTTATTAAAAGATTTTATAAATATATAATATAAATGCACACCTATGTCTTTCTATATGTTAATATATGTATATATTCATTATTTCTAGAGACTTAACAAAAGAATGAGACTAACTTTAAAATTCTGCTATTTTTTCCACTTATTCACAGAAATATCAATCACCATGTCAAAGAAATTCAGTTTTCTCAGTAGAGATAAATTGTTAACTCTGCCAGAAGACAGAGATTTTAAAACACAGGCATGGTACTGGTTCCCTGACTTTATATGAATGAATGGTAGGTAGTTCCTTTGGCAAATTTGCCCCTTTGCATTGTAGACTTGCATAAAAGTAATAACCATGAGACTGTGGATACATGTTAAATATTTAATAAATCCAGGGATATCAGAGAAACCATACAGTCAAATCCTAGGCAGAAAGCTCAGGAAATCCTTGATCCTTTAATACAAAGATAAACAGCTGATTCAATCACATACACCTTTAATCCTAGTACAGGGAAAGCCAGGAGTGGCAACCAACATCCTTTATCCCAAAACTCCAGAGACAGAACTTCTTCTATTTCTGTGAGTTCAAGGCTAAACGCATTTAATCCTAATCTGCATGGGATAGGGTATACAAGTACTCATAGAAACCAGGTAGAAACAGAAGCAACTGGTAGAAGAGACCAGGAGTGAGGCTGAGAAAGTTGCAAGACAGTTTGGTGAGAATTGATTGTGGTGCTTTCTCTCTCTCAGCCTTTCCCCAGATTTGACTTAGAGTCTTATTTTTCTTACAAGCCAAAATCATACTGCTACATTTTGAGCTGATATTAGGCTGCCTTGAAATATCTTCTGTCAATGGAAACTATCTATTACATTTTAAATTAACCTCACTCTCAGGATATTTAAAAATTGGCAGAAAACAGACACAATCTTTGCAAAGATATAGCAAGAACTGTCTCTAGCCCAGGTGCGATATTTTTTACATTGCTACCCTGTGAAACTTTATGACCTGGAACTACAAAAGACCTCAGATAACTAAACAAATTCATAGTAGAAAGAAAAATGCTGGGAGTTTACCATTCCATATTTCAGAATATATTACAGGCCCACAGTAATAAAATCAGTAAGATATTAGAAAAAAAATATAGAACAATGGAACAAAAGACCCAAATTACAAGCTTATATGAGAAGAAAGAAATCAAAGACTTCCTATAAGTTAACAAAAATTAATCCACAACATATCCAAACTTATGGAATACAATGAAAGCAATCTTAAGTGGAAAATTCACAGCACTAAATGCCTACTTCAAAAGACTAGAGAAACCCACACAAGAGAACTGTGAGCACAGCTGAAAGTCTTAGAACAATTAGAAGCAAACTCACCTAGAAGGAATAAACAATAATCAAACTTAGAACTGAAATCAACATAATTGAAACAAAAAGAACAATACAAAAAAAATCAATGAATCAAAGAGTTGGTTCTTTGAGAAAGTCAACAAGATAGATAAACCCTTATCCAAAGTAACCGAAAAGCAGAGAGAAAATATCCAAATCAACAAATCAGAAATGAAAAGGGAGACATAACAACAGACCCCCAAGAAATCCAGAGAATTATCAGGTCATACTTTAAAAATATATACTTCATAAAAATGGAAAATCTAGAAGTAATGGACAACATTCTGGACAGGAACCATTTACCAAAATTAAAGCAAGATTAGATTAAATACCTAAATAGATCTATACACCAAAGGAAATTGAAGCTGTCATTAAAAGTATCCTAAATACAAAAAGCCCATGCCGTGATGGTTTCAGTGCAGAGTTCTACCAGACATTCAAAGAAGAGCTAATACCAATGCTCATCAAAATGTTACATACAGTAGAAATTGAAGGAATATTGCCAACTCTGTTTATGAGACTACAATAACCCTACTACCCAAGCCACTCAAAGAAAGAAAGTTACAAAAAATTTCACTCATGAACATTGATGCAAAAATCCTCAACAAAATTCTGGCAAACTGAATCCAACAATATATTAAAAAAGTTTTTCACCATAATCAAGTAGGCTTCATCCCAGAAAAGGATGGTTCAACATACAGAAGACTATAAGTGTCATCTGTCTTATAAACAAATTTAACCAAAAAAAAAAAAAATCATGATTATTTCCTTAGAAGCTGAAAAAGCTTTGGACAAAATCCAACACTCCTTTATGATAAAAGTCCTGGAGATATGAGGTGTACAGGGAAAATATCTAAATAATAATAAAGATAATTTGCTAAAAGCCGACAGCCAACATCAAACTAAATGGAGAAAAATTTAAAGCAATCCCATTCAAATCAGGAATTAGACAAGGTTGTCCCCTCTCTCTTTCTGTATTCAACATAGTTCTCAAAATTTTAGCTAAAGCAATAAGAGAACAAAAGAAGAATAAAGGGATACAAATTGGAAAAGAAGAAGTCAACCTATCTCTTTTTGCAGATGACATGATTGTATAGATAAGTGACCCACAAAATTCTACCAGGAAACTTCTACAACTGATAAAACCTTCAGCAATGTAGCAGGATACAAGATTAACTCAAAGAATTCAGTAATCCTCCTATACACTAAAGATAAAAGGGCTGAAAAAAATAAAGGAAACATCACCTTTTATAATAGCTGCAAATAGCATTAAATATCTGGGTGCAACTATTACCAAAGAAGTATCAGATCTGTTTGACAAAAATTTTAAATCTCTGAAAAAAGAAATTTAAGAGGATATAAGAAAATGGAAAGATCTCCCATGTTCCTGGATAGGTAGGATCAACAGAGTAAAAGTGGCAATTCTACCAAAAGCAATACACAGATTCAATCACTTCCTACCAAAATCCCAACACAATATTTTTCAGATTTTGAAAGAACAATACTTAATTTCATTTGGAATAACAAGAAAGCCAGGACTACCAAAACAATTTTGCTCAACAAAAGAACTTCAGGAGGCATCACCATCCCCGACTTCAAGTTATACTATACAGCTACAGTAATAAAAACAGCTTAGTACTGGCATTAAAAACAAACTTGTGGATCAATAGAATCAAAATGAAGACCCCAACATTTACCCACATACCTATGAACACATGATTTTTGCCAAAATGCCAAAAATATTCAATGAAAGAAATATCTTCAACAAATGGTGTTGGCATAACTGGATGGTAGTGTGTAAAAAGAATGGACACATACACAAACTTATCACCTTGCACAAAACTCAAATTCAAGGGGCTAAAAGACCTCAACATAAACCCAGGTATACTGAATTTGATAGAAAACAAAGTGGAAAATACCCTCCAACATACTGGCACTGGTGACCACTTTTTACGTATAACACCAATCGCACAGACTCCAAGACCAACAATCAATAAATAGTACCTCATGAAACTGAGAAGCTTCTGTAAGGCCAAGGACACAGTCAATAAGACAAAAGGACAGCCTACAGAATGGGAAAAGATTTTTAACATGTAACAGAGGATTGATCTCTAAAATATATAGAGAACTCAAGAAACTAGAGTCCAAATCTCTTAATGACCCAATTAAAAAATGGGGTTCAGAACTAAAAGGGAATTCTCGGCAGAATTACAAATGGCTAAAAGGAACATGAAAAAGTGCTCAACATCATTAGCCATCAGGGAAATGTAAATAAAAACAACTATATCATACCACCTACACCTGTCAAAATGGCTAATATTAAAAAACAGATGACAGCCTATGCTGGAGAGGATGTGGAGAGAGGGGAACACTCCTCCAATGTTCAGTTACTCTGGCATGCACTATGGTGGTTTCTCAGGAACCTGGGAACCAATCTCCCCAAGGGTTCTGCAATATCTCTTTTAGGCATATACCTTAAAGACACACATTCACATCCCACAAGCATTAGCTCAACTATGTTCATAGCAGCATTATTAATAATAGCAAGAACCTGGAAACAACCTAGATGCTCCTCAACTGAATAATGGATTAACAAACTGTGGTACATCTACACAATGGAGTACTACTCAGCAGTAACAAAAAAAGATATCCTAAAATTTGCAGGCAAATGAATGGATATGGAGAATATCCTCCTGAATGAGGTATTACAATCCCAGTAAGAGAAGCAGAGAATGTACTCAGTTATTAGTAGACTTTAAAAAAAATTAAAAAGGGAGAGATGTTATTGTATACAAGAACTGAAGGCTAGAACATAGCTAAAAGACGTATTACTTTACTTCTGCATTGATGTCCTCTGGCAGAGATGTGGGTGAAGAAAGACTTGTTTTCTTTAAGAATCTGGCCACAGAGAGTTTCATTATGCTCTAGTAAGTAAATGAGCAGCATGAATTTGTGTTATTATAAATGGGGAGTTTATTAGAGTGGCCATGAATCTGAGAGGCCTGATAACGGAGTTTGATGGGGTGCATGATATAAAGTCACCAAATAATGAATAAAATAAATAAATAAATTATAAGTTTATATAACTATAGCTGTTGTGGTTTGAATATGAATGACTCCTGTAGGCACATATATTTGAATGCTTAGTCACCAGGAAGTGGAACTGCTTAAGAGGATTAGAAGGATGTATAAATGTGGCCTTGTTGGAGGAAATATGTAGCTGGTAATATATTCTGACTTTTGATAATCAATGCCAGGTCCATAGTCTCTGTCTCCCAATCTCTCTCTCTCTCTCTCTCTCTCTCTCTCTCTCTCTCTCTCTCTCTCTCTCTCTCTCTCCCTCCCTCTCTCCCTCCCTCTCCCTCTCTGTCTTACTCTCTTGCTCTCTGTGTGAAGTGCAGAATATAGATAGCTCTCAGCTATTTCATGCTGCCATATTCTCTGACTTAATGACAACAGTCTAAGCCTGTGAAACTATAAGCAAACACCTAACCAAATGGTTTTTTGTTTGTTTTTTGTTTGTTTGTTTGTTTCAATAAAAGTAGCTTTGGGAATGCTGACTCTTTACAGTCAATGAAGACTAAGTGACTAAGACATAGACATCTGATTTTTAACAAAAATTCAAAAACAGTGGAGAAAAGATACCATCATCAAAAATGGTGCTGAGAAAACTAGATGTGCATATGTAGAAGAATTAAACTAGCTCATATCTAGCCATTTGCATGAAAACCTACTTCAAATGAATCAAAGATTTGAATGTGATATCAGAAATACTGACACTGCTAGAAAAGAATATGGATAGTAGGCTACAGGACATAGGTGGAGAAAAAGACTTTCTGAATAAGGTTCTGTTTGCCCAGGAATTACAGGTAATAATTGACAAAGGAGATAACTACAGAAATTGTATAACTAAGGAAAGAATTAATTAAGTAACTAAGAAGGCAAAGATTGCTATAAAGTCCTTGCCAGCTACATTAGACAGAAGACCAATACCACAAGATACAAAAAAACTCAAAGGACAGATTTCTAAAAAAAAGAACCTTTAAAATGAATTATGTATTTAATTGAAGTTCATCAAAGAGATAAAATGATTTTAAAAAATACTTTTAAATTTTTATCATCTTTAACAATTAGGGAGATTCAAATCAAAGTACCTGAGATTTCAACCGATGGCAGTTGAAATGGCTAAAGCAAGCAAATGCTGTCAAGAATATGAGAAACAGAAAACACTCCCTTACTTTTGAGGAATGGAAAACTGTTATAGCCACTCTGAAATCAGTATGGAGAACTCAAAACTAAAATGAAATATGTCATATGATCCAGCACACCAATCACTTGGCACATGACCAAATGAGTCAGCATTCCAGCACACAGATCCCTGCTCATCATTAGTCATTGCCACTTTAGTCACAACAGCTAAGTAATGGAAACAACCTAAATGTCCTTCAACTGAAGAATCAATAATGAAAATGTGGTAATATATACTATGATATACTATTGGATAATACTTAGCTGCAAAGAAAAATGAAATCTGCAGTAAATAGATTAAACTAGAAAAGATTATACTGAGGTAACCCAGACAACAAAAACAAGTTTTACATGTTCTCTCCCAATAGAGGCTCCTATTTCCAAATTTTCAGACATGAATATATAGCCTTGAATAACTGCAGAAACCAGGAAAGTGAAAAGGTACAATGTTGTAGGAACATGAAGAGATGTATTAAAGACTACAGCAGGATACAGGTGATGACAAAGGGAAAAAGGAACAAACAGGTAGTGGGGGGATCTTCAACTAAGGATAGCAAGAGGGGCAGGAAAATAACATCGAGAATATTTTTAAAGCAATAAGAAATCAGTATTTTTTATCTATCTAATATTACAAATCATTTAAAAGTATATACAATATATGCATATACACAGAAAGCTTTACATGAAGTTGTACAACTGGGGCCGGTAATGCTATGTAAGATTCTAAGTGAGAGATACAACCAATAGTCCTACACATTTGTGATATTTATAAACCAGAACAATGAATATCATATCAAGATATCCCTAAGGGTGTAATGATAGCACTTACAGTACCTTGGCAATAACCAATAGCTGTCTAGTTACTTAAGGCCTCTTGTCTGGTACTAAAAACCAAGCCTCAAGCCTAAGGTGAGTTAAATGATCAATCTTAAAAGAGAATGTACTATTCCCACTTACTAAAATAGCCTAAGTCATGACTATATTTTCAGTATTCATCCTTATACACACACATAAGTGTAACTCTCATGCTTCATCAAAGAAGCTTCTCTTTTCAATAGATAGAGATCAGTACAATAAAACATAATTCATCAAATTGCAAAGAACAACTGTTTGTTGAATGCATAATCCCAATGCATACTTCCACAAGGCAAAGCCTATGCTTGAGGGTCAGAAAACATTAGGAAAAAACAGGCAGAAAGATTGGAAGCACCAGAGGACTAGGTAATCTGATATGAGATTGTTTCTCCTAGAAATACCATAGAATCTTGACCCATGATTCTTCAACAATATGGCTGCCTAACCAAGGCATTAACAAGGACAACAGTATGTGAATATGAGACAGGAAAATTTATGAGGCCTTACTCATACAGCCACTAAGAAATTCACAGAGAGGAAAAGTAATCTTTCTTGGAAATGAAGTACTTACTTAGTAATCCAATTATACATGGTCAGTCCTAATCATGGGCATAGAAGCCACACTGAATGGAATCAGCAAGTGTATAGGGTTAGAGAAGAAAATGGGGAAATTATGTAATTATATTTTAATAATGCAAAAAAACTTTAAAAAACCTTTGGAATGTAAAGTGTTGAAACAAACATAAAAACTACTTATTTGATTAAAATATTTGTTTAGAAACACAATCTTACAGACTGATGATGAAAGTTTTATCTAATTCTCACTCAAAGAATGAAAATCTCTCCCTCTGAACTGATACTCAAATACAGAGATTAGACAGCAGTATCTATTGTTCTGTCCATCAAAATGTGCTGGGAAAGAATTGCCTACAAATGTTAGGGAGAAGAATGGCACTTGAACATGAAGCAAGGATCCTAAGAAATTTGAAAAATTGGGGGAAACTTGGGAGAATAAGGAATATAATACTAAAAGCACTGATAAAATTACAAAGAGCAAAATAAGGAAAGACTGAGATGCTAAAACATGTTTATTCCAATGAAGTTTTGAGCAAGAAAAGGTAAGTGTAAATATTGTATGTTATATTGACTAGCTGAAACACTAGACATCACCTAAGTTTAGGTGACAACCTGTATAGTTACCTCAATAGATACCTGTGAACTTTATTTGTTGAGTCTTGATATGATTGCTTTGGATTTCAGCTTCACCATCAAACACATGTTGGAGTTTAATTGTCATAACAAAAAAGTAAGAAGGAAGAGAGAAAGAGAAAATAAAATTTAAAAAAAAAAATTAACTATACTTATAGCAATAAATAAAAAGAATGCAGTTAGAGATTATGCACGTTTACTAAATGACATTGGTAGGTTCTCTGCCAAGATTCATGACTTAATTAGCCCAGGGTAGCTGAGGCTTTCTGTGAAAGTCATAATTTTTTTTTCTTATTGAGTGAGCCTTAAGTTTAATTATAATTCTGTTGGTTACTAGCAAAGTATGTAGGCCACTACTGAACCCTTAGGCTTTCGTATCATGCTAGTCATAGTTACCATTCATAGGCATGATAATTATGTAGGACTAAAAACAGCAGTATTAAAAGAATAGCTCTCTTAATTTTGTCTTACTTTATTATTCTGTGTGCTTATGTAAATGTGTTTCATATGTATGTGGTGTATGTGGTATGTGGTGTTTGTGTGTGTGTGCTTATATGAGTGTGTATGTATTTGTGTGAGTGTATATGTGTTAGATTACAGCTTTGGAGACTTGTTTCACTCCTCTCACCATGGTATCTTGGAATATGTTACACTGGGCCATCACAACACCCTACAAAACTGTCCTTTATACACTGTATCTTACCAAGGGGGAGTGATAATGTGGGGTGACCTATTCATTTATTAGTTACAGAAGAATCACAAATCTTCTCACTCTCTAAGATTAAACTCCTGGATACAATATGTTTAAGAATTATAGACATTAAAATAGTTAAATAAATTCATGAGTTATATAGTTCAGAGATTTTTCCCTTGGGATGTGTTGGGGTTTTGTTTATTTAATTGTTTCTTTTTTTTGTTTTGGCATAAAAAATGCAGCATCAGAAACATAAAGAGACCTCAGAGCTCACACCCATAGAGACATACTTTCTCCAATAAGATCGCATCTACTGCAACAAAGCTATGCTTACTAATAGTACCCACTTCCTTTGTGTCCATTCTAACCACTACACACTCCCTCACTCCTCCAGGCTCCTCTCTACCTCTTTTTTCATCCGGATAAACTCAGGTTTCATCTTTTATTAGAAAACAAACAGGCTTCTAAGGAAAAATAATAACATAAAATAACATAAAACAAACAAGAAAACTTATCAGATTGGACAAAACAAGCAAACAGAAGGAAAAGAATACAAAAAAAGAAACTTGAGACAGAGACTCACCCATTAGCACTCCCAGGAATCTCCTAAAAACCTTAAACTGGAAGACATACTATAAACTCAAAGGACATAGCAGAGACTCATGCAGGTCCTGTGTATGCTGATCAGATTCTTTAAGTTCTGATACTTGCTTTGATCATGTTGATTTAGAAGCTCTTGTTTCCTTGGATCCCTCCATAACCTCTGGCTCTTATACTCATTGTACTTCCTCCTCTGTGGGGTTTTCTGAGCTCTGAGAAAAAGGAACAGATGAAGTCATCTTGTTAAGGGCTGGCTATGCAAAATAGTTCAATCTCTGCTATTGTCTGGCAGTAGGTCTCTGTATTTGCTGCAGAAAGAAACTACTCCCAGGAAAAGCAAGGCACTGATCTATCAGTATAGCAGAATGCCATTAGAAATCATTAATCCCTTCTCCCACCTCACCTGTGTCCCTTTTTTTTTTAAGGAAAATCTTTTCTGATATAATGCATCTTAATTACATTTGCCTTCCCTCTACTTTTTCCAGTTTTTTCCCATGTCTTCTTTTCTCAGGATACACTCCTTCTCCTTCTCTCATAAGAAAATAATAGGCTTCTAAGGGATAACAATACAACTTAACAGAACAAAACAAAAACCATCACTTCAAAGTTAGACAAGGCAAACCAACAGAAGGAAAAGAGAGCAGGCACAGGAATCAGAGACCTGCTTACTAACACATTCAGTAATCCCACTAAACTGAAAGCCATAATATATATGTAAAAGACTAGATACAGACCCAGGCTGGTCCTGTGGGTGCTGCATCAGCCTCTGACTTCATATGAGCTTTGACCAGTGGTTCAGACAGCGTTGTTCTCCTGGTGTCTTCTATCTCTTCCCTGATTTATAGGCTTTTCACCCCTTCACCCACTCTTCTGAGCTCTGAGATGAGGAAGTAGATAGAAATATTCCTATTAGAACTGAATGTTCTAAGGTCTCCCTCTTAGCTTATTTTCTGCATGTACGTCTCTGTTCTAGTCTGCTGCAGGAAGAATCTTCTCTGATTATGGCTGTTGAAGATGGTTTGATTTTTCTGAATGTTGTTACTCTGCTTCTTTTGTTTTCTTTTCTATTCTTTCTTTTTTCAATAGTAGTATTTGGTGTTGCCCTATGTCTTTGCGATATCTAGTCTGTCTTAGACACTTGATCACCCAAGCATTACGGGGTAGAAGTGCTGTGGAGTGAGCTTTAACTAACTAATATTGGTTGACTACTCCCACAAGTTATATGCCAGAATTACTTACCATATCTTGCACATAGGACACCACTGTAGATCAAAGGTGCTGTGGATAGGTTGGAGTTTACATTTTTATTTTATAGTATGAAAAAAAAAAACAATGAACATAGACTTGAAGCATAGACATCACGTGGACTTTCTATGTCCAATAACTTGTGTAGGTATTATCTTCAACAATAGGGACTTGCAATAAGTTTCTGAAGAGCAACCCATAGTCTTAGAGACAGCCTAGATGATCTTGAGATTTATACGGGACCCATTTTCAAACAACTCAAATAGAAATTATTCAAACCCCGTAAAATAAATTTTACTTGGTGATAAAACATAACCTGTTGGGGACTCTGTCTTCCCCGTTACTTAACAATTTCTTTAGACTGTCTTTATAAATGTATATATTTTAAAAACCCTGTTAGTCTATTAAATTGTCTTACTGCCCCTCAGATGGGCCTTAATTTCAATTGTCTCTTCCTGTATTCCCTCCAGCTCCTCCAGCTCTCTCCATTCCTCCACTCGATCCTGCTGTATCACTACTACCATTAATCCATCCATAACTATCTATTCTATTACCATTTCTTAATGAGATCTATATATCCCTCCTAGTCCTTACTCTATATCTAACCTCTTCATTCCTACAAATTATAGTTTGGTTATCATTGATGTAACAGATCATATCTACATTTAAGTGCATAAATACCACATTTCTCTTTCTGAATCTCAAATACTCATTGGGAATTACTATTTCTAGTTCTTTCTATTTACCTGAGATTTTCATGATTTCATTTTTGATGCCTAAGTAATACTCCACTGTATTCATTTACTGCTATTGAATTATTTATTTTTCTATTGAAGAACATCCAAATCATTGCCATATTCTGGCTATTATTAATGAAGTGGCAATTATCATGTATCTTTGTGGTTTTGTCAAGTGTCCTTTAGCTATATATTCAAAGGTAGTATAGTTGGGTCATTAACTGGATCAATTCTATAATTCCTGAGAAAATGTCATGCTGATTTCCATAGTAGTTGTAAAAGTTTGCACTCCCAAAATCAACCTAGGAAAGTTCCCCAAACTCCACATTCACACTATTATGAGCTATGACTTGATTTTTAGTGATCTCAGCCATTCTAATGGGTATAAGATAAAATCTCAAAGTAATTTTATATGAATCCTGATGACTAAGGATGTTGAACATTTCCTTAAGGGTTTCTTGGGCCATTTGAGTATTCTCTACAGAATTACAGTGTAATTTTTGTGATCACACACACATATATATACCAAATGAACTATAAATAAAGATATTTTGACTTTTTTGTTTCCCAACTTTCATCCCCATTGATTGTCATCAATTGTTTTATTGCTCTAGCTAAGACCACAAGTACTAAAATAAATAGATATGTAGAGAGTTGATAACTTTGACTTGCTAGTGATTTCTATGGAATTGCTTGGAGTTGCTCTCCATTTAAGTTGATACTGGCTATGGGCTTGCTGCACAGTGTCTTTATTATGGTTCAATATGCTCCTTGTACTCATAATTTTTTCAGTACTTTTTACATGAAAGAGTGTTTGATAGTATCAAGTGCCTTCTCTGTATTGAATAACATGATCATTTGGGGGTTTTTTGTCTTTCAAATTGTTTATATGGTGGGTTACTTTCATCATTTTCTATATACTGAAATATCTTTGTATCGCTGGAATGAAGCCTACATTATAAGTAGATGATTGTTTTTTATATATTCTTGGATTTGGCTTGCAAATATTTGATTGAAAATTTTTGCATCTTTATTTATCAGGAAAATTAATGTGTAATTCTCTTTCTGTCATGGGTATTTATGTGGTTTAGGTAACAGGGTAACTTGGAACTCAAAATTACCTGGAAAATGTCTCTTCTGCTTTTATTTTATTGACTAATTTGAGAAGTATTTGTATTAAGTCGTCTTTGAAATCTGGCAGAATTCTATGCTCAAATATCTGTCCCTAGGCTTTCTGTGGTTTTATATATTTTAATTACTGCTTCTAATTCATTATGGGTTACAGACCTATTTAAATGGATTATCTGGTCTTGATTTTAACTTCAGTAAGTGATATCTGTAGGAACATTTATTCACTTCTTTAATATTTTCTAATTTGGTTGAGTACAGGTTTTCCAAGTATATCATTATGAGTCTCTGGCTTTCTTCAGAGTCTGCTGTTATTCCCTGTTTTCATTTCTAATTTTGTTAATTTAGTTATTCTCTCTGCCTTTCAATTAACTTGGGTAATGATTTGTCAGTCTTACTGATTTTCTGAAAAAAACTCGCTCTTTGTTTTATTGATTCTTTGTAATTTTTGTTTGTTTATTTCTATTTTATTGATTTCAGCCCTAAGTTTGATTATTTCTTGCCATCTATTCCTTTGGGTTTTATTTCCTCTTTTTGTCCCAGAGTTTCAGGTATACCATTATGTTGCTAGTATGAAGTATATCAAAGTTTTTGTTGTTGTTATTTAAATGAAGTCACTTAATGCTATGAATTTGCCTCTTAGAACTGCTTTCATTGATTTCAGTAGGTTTGGCTATGATGTGATTTCATTTCTTTTGATTCTAAACACACTACAGTCTTTTGTGAAGTTGGGTGCTTATGTGTTTGGGGCATAGAAGGTATAAACTGCAATGTTCTTTTAGTGAATTTTTTCTTCAATGAATATGTAATATTTCTCCCAATCTCCTCTGATTCGTTAAATGTAGTAGTCTGCTTTGGCCGATAATTAAATGATTACACCAGCTTGTTTCTTAAATTTATGTACTTATACTATGTTTTTCATCATTTGACCCTTATTTGATATCTATACTTGATGTTAACTTTTGTTTTAGGGATGCAGTAGAATGGATCTTGTTTTCATATCCATTCAGTTTTTCCTTGTCTTTTTATTAAAGAATTGAGACCAATCATTAAGAGATATTCATAGGCAGTATTTGTTAATTCTATTTATTTTATTGTTGTTAGGTGGTATTGTGTGTGTGTGCACGTGTGTGCTTAAATTTGTTTCTATCATAGAATATCTTAATTTCTCCATCGTTTGTAATTAAAAGTTTTGGGAGCATATATTAGTATGGGGTTGGATTTATGGTTTCTCAAAATCTGTAGAACTTTTTTTCAGGTCCTTCTGGCTTTTAGGCTATCCATTGAGAATTCAGATGTTATCCTAATAGGTGTCCCATTATATGTTACTTGATGTTTTTTCCTTGCAGCTTTTAAAATTCTTTGATTTACATGTTTAGTGTTTTGTTTATTACTTGCCTAACGAATTTTTTTTGATCTAGTCTATTTGTTGTTCTTGTACCTCCATATGTATGTCTTTTTATGGTTTAGGAAAATATTCTTGTATAATTTTGTTAAATATGTTTTATGGGTTTTTGATCTGGGATACTTTTTCTATTCCTACTATTCTTAGGATTGGGGTTTTTATCCTGCTGGAATTTTTTTTGTTGTTGCTGTTATTGTTTTATTTTAATATTTATTATTAGTAGTAGTATCTTCTATTCTGTCATTAATGCCTGGGATTCTTTTATCTCTAGTATTCCTTTTATGAACTTTATCTCTAATGTTGGTGTTTCAGTTACTAAATTTTCCATTTCTAGATTCTTCTCAATTTGTGTTTTGTTTATTGATTGGGTTTCCAGTTTCATATCTTAAATTTTTTTACTTATTTTCTTCTATGTTTTGCTTGAGGTTTTTAGATTTTTTTTTAAAGGGGGTTATTCATTTCCTCTTTAAGCATCTCTATCATACACATAATGGTTATTTTAAGGTCTTTTTCTTGTGCTTCCAATGTGTTGTCATACTCGAAGGTTGCCATGTTAGGGTTGCTGGACTCTTGTGGAGACATGCAATACTGGCTATTATTGATTGTGTTTTTACAATGACATGTAGACATTTTGTTTTGCTAACATTTGAATTCTGGTATCTGGTCATGTCTTTTTTGGGTGGGTGTTTTATTATGTGGTTTCTGTTGCACTACCTTGTTCTTATGAGTGTATGTAGCCCATTAGGAAATTCTTTTTGGATCCTAATAAGTGTATTCACTGGAGGTTCCAGATAAAATGTGTGTTTAGGTATTGGGAGTGTGGATGAAATGTGAATGACCTGAAGTAGGGGAGGGGGACTACAGGATGAATAGAAGCAGAACATTTCACAAGGATCTATTTAACTACCTGAAGATTGGAGCAGAAAATGAAGAGAGGACCTGACAAGTGTTCTGCTAAAGACCTAGGGGTGAGACTGGTGCTTGAGGGAATGGAGGGGAAGGTGTTTCCTTGGTGAGAGTGGTCTGGGTGATTTCCCGTGGAATGCTTGTTGAATTTGGGGACTGATATAAAGCAATTAATGTGGGGAAAGAAGTTTGAAGATGTTTGTCTTGTGGTCTAGTATAGATGGGGTAGGGAGGAAGGGAGGCTGTGCAGATGGACTGCTGCAGTGTGAGGTTAGAACTTGGGGCTTGATTTTGGAGGCTATGAGGGAGAAGGGAAGATCTGCAGTTAGCTTACTTGTTTACTTGCCTCCCTGGTTGGAGTGGCCCATAAATTCCCAGGGAGTACCTATAAGAGTTGGAGGCTGGAAGTGAGGAAATCAGTTGGGAGGGAAAGATCTGTGTGATTCAGATGAAGAATGGTCTGCAGCATATGGTCAGCTACAGAACTGAGGACTGAACTGGGGGGATAGTGTTTGGAGGGGGAGGAGGAACTGAAGATCTGCATTTAGGCTACCTGCTTCCCTGGCGGAATTCAGATTTCTCTTTTTATTTATTAGTTTTCTCCTGGAGTGTAAGTCATTCTTTTCTATTCAAATGCCATACTTATTATATAATGCCAATTTAGAGGCTTCTCAAGCAGTTTCTCTCAGTCAGCATTTGCTATTGTCAACTCTTAGGAGGTGCAATTTAGAAAACAAAGAGATAAGTAAAGGCAATCCCCTTTTTGAGGAAGAACATCAATTCAACTACAGGAACGTAATTAGCAGAGTGAATTCTGACTGTTTCTTTAGGTTGTGCCTTGGAGCTACCTTGACCCACTATACCTTTCTATAACCAGATGGATTCAACTATAGCTTGGTAAAGGAGGAGACTAAATCCAGAGCCTTTCTAAAAACAAGGATGGGAAATATCTGATATGGAATGCCCAAGTGTTTTGTTTTTTGTTTTTTGTTTTTTTTCAGATATAAGATGGCTTAGAAGCTCTTCCCAGCCAATGTTTTTTCTCTTTCTGTCTCAGGAGTTCACTGTTTCCTAATTAATGTTCTTTATCACAACTGCATACCCACCTTTAAGAATAGAACTGCAAACTTGTGTAAGCTTTGCATTATACTGTCCAAGAAAAGAATGCTTTGTATAAACTGTCTCTAGAACTGTACAGAGAAATGATGGATATCTGGAATTTTTTTATTATCCCACTAATGGTACAGCTTATAATTTTGTCTGGGAAATTACAAGCTATACTTAAAATTAAATATTCAATAATTGTAGTCTAATTACAATGTGTATATTTTAGATAACCTATTACATCTGACTATAAATAGCAGTCTGTGCAATGATTTTATTTAACTCTATATCATAGACATAACATAATGTAACCTCATTATATGCTGATACGCTATGATGGTAAGGAATCATATGACTGAAAATAATTACTATAGTAAAAGAATTCTAATGAAGTTCTCAAACTGTATGTTGATGAAATGGGAATTAAGACTGTCTACCAGTTGATGAGCACTTTACTAGGATACTTATTTCTGGAGCTTGCAGAGTCAAACACCTGGTCAGACTTACTAACTATGTAGAACAAAAATATTTTTTCTTATGGTTTCTAAAATGCTCTCTTGAATTATTGAATGAAACTTGAAAGATGTATGTTAGGGAAAGGGTTCCTCCAAGACAACTTCTTGGACTTGAAATAGAGAATGGCAGAATGACCAGAAAGGAAGGGCTATTTACATTGATTGATTGATTGATTGATCGATCAATTGATTGATTGACTAATTTTACTGATTTATTAAATATTCTGTTGACAAAGAAAAGTCTGACTTCGTGGAGTGAGAAAATGTTATTTTCTTCTCATAGCAGCAGTTAAAAAATCAAACTGCTGTGTGTTCAAAGTTAGTGTTGGAGGAAGCTTTTTAATTATGGCTTTCTATCTTCTCAGCACCATTTTCTGTAAGTTCTAGAAGTCCTGTGTTTCATTACATGACAATTCACATGAAAAAAAATATATACAAGAAGAAGGTTATCATTGCCATATTCTAAAGAAAGTAACAGCTCTGTGAAATCTGTTTAAATCTAAACAATGTTTCTTTCAATTCTCAATAACTTTCTTCATTTCTTTCTCATATTTCCTAAAATCAAGATGGTGAAAAGACAAATTGCCCTACTTTGTTTTCTGTTGCTGGGATAAAACACTGAGCAAAACTAACTTTGAGAAGAAGGGGCTTGCTGTGTCTTTCTGGTTAAAATACATAATTGAAAGAAGCCAGGCTAGGAACTCAATAAAAACATAGAGGCAGGAATAGAAACAAAAAAACATAGATCAGTGCTGCTTATTGGCTTGTTCTTATAGGTCAGGCACTGACAGGTTGATACAGGTATGTCTCTACCTATTAACAGACAAATAGTTTCATGAGAGAAGTGTAAACACGAGCTACAATTTTGAGACAAGTCAGCCTTGGGAATGGGTAGACAGGCAACTGGGAACTAGTGAAGGGGACAGCAACATTTCAAGTAATGCAGACAATACACACATGTTCCTGTTTAGTTTATCACAACATTTAAGACTAAAGGTAAACTATCAACAGGGCAGCTAAGCAGAGCAGACCACAAGATTCAAATATGAAGCAAATATAAAATGAATTTTCTGTCTCTGCCATCTAATGGACACAGTGTTTCACATGTCATACATAGGCCTGCTAACACTGGTACAAAAAATTGTTGTGTCTTCCCCATCATAGCTGCCCTACACTAAGTACACAAATGCAAAGGCTAGTAGAGGTTTTCTTGTCTGAACATCAGCTATGTCCTAGGTACAAAACTTGATAAATGTTATGACTCTAATAAATGGGATCTTCAGATCAGCCTATCTTCCACCCATATACGTGTGTGTGTGTGTGTGTGTGTGTGTGTGTGTGTGTGTGTGTGTACATGAGACCTTTCTTGAGTGCACAGGAATCAAAACACAGGTTATTCCTCCTCCCAGTGAAAGAATGTCTTTATGGGTGGTTATGAAAACTAGAATATGTCCGGGACCAAGTGCTGTCAGCAGAGTCCCAGCACACTCTAGAGCAGGGGCAGATAAACTCTGCCAGTCACCATACCCACAGCTCCTGCTGAAGGAATTTGCACAGCTACCCACCGCCACCTCGAACTGAGCGCCCCAACAACTACAGGGGTCTCTGAAAGACAGACTCAGACCCCGCCCAGAGGTGAGGAGGGGTCACCAGGCCCAAGGGCCTATATCATAGCCAGGGAGGGAGAGTTGAGCTCCCATCTGTTCAGGTTTCGCTTCCGGGACCAAGTGCTGTCAGCAGAGTCACAGTGCACTCTGGAGCAGGGGCAGATAAACTCTGCCTGTCACCATACCCACAGCTCCTGCTGAGGGAATTTGCACAGCTACCCACCACCACATTGAACTGAGCGAACACACAACTACAGGGGTCCCTGAAGGGTAGATTCAGAGCCTGCCCAGAGAGGTGATAGGAGGCACACAAACCCGAGTGCCACAACTGACCAGGAACCATCCAAACGTGAACCACTGAAGCCATGGGCAAACATCACTACAAAAAATTACATAATAATACAAAGAACAACATGATAACTCCAGAAGAGAGTGGTGATCTTACAAATACAAGACCTGAACTGAGCAATGAAGAGGAAACAGAAGGAAGCAACACCAAAAATTCCTTTTTGATGATCATCAAAACTCTCAAAGAAGATATGAAAAAAAGGCTTAAAGAAATGGAAGAAAATACAAACAAAAATGTGGAAGAGATGAACAAATCTATGAAAGAAACATGCCAGGAACTAAAAGCTGAAATAAAAGCTGAAATAGAAGCAATAAAAAGGCACAAATTGAGGCAAAGATGGAAAGAGAAAACCTGAAGAAAAGAAGCTGGAACCACAGATAAAAGCATAACAAACAGAGTTCAAGAGATGGAAGATAGAATCTCTGAAGTGGAAGACTCAGTAGCTCAAATAAATTTATCAGTCAAAGAAAATAGTAAAACTAAAAAAGCCATAACTCAAAATGTTCAGGAAATCTGGGACACCATGAAAAGACCTAATTTGAGAATAATAGGAATAGAAGAAGGAGAAGAATACCAGCTCAAAGGCACACATGTTTTCAATAAAATCATAGAATAAAACTTCCCCAACCTGAAGGAGGAAATGCCTATAAAGATATAAGAAGCTTACAGAACACCAAATAGATATGATCCCAAAAAAAAGTCAGCGCGTCATATTATAATCAAGCCACAACATACAGAACAAAGAAAAAATTTTAAGAGCTGCAAAAGAAAAGGGCCAACTCACATATAAAGGCAGACACATCAGAATAACACCTGACTATTCAATGGAAACAAAGAAAGCTAGAAGGGCTTGGTCAGAAGTTATACAGACGCTAAAACAGCATGGATGCCAAACTACAATACTATAACCTACAATATTATCAATCACCATAGATGGAGTAAACAAGGTATTTCAGGACAAAGTCAGACTGAAAGAATATCTATCTACCAATCCAGCACTACAGAGAGTATTAGAGGGAAAACTGCAACCTAAGGACACCAGATATACCCATGAAATCACAAACAACTAATAAGTCCAGAGAAGAATACACTAGAGAAAGGAAATACAAACAAGTTGCCACCAAAAATGGCAGGAAATATGAATCAACGGTCACTAATTTCCCTTAATATCAATGGACTCAACTCTCCTATAAAATGTCACACACTAACAAGATGGATACAACAACAGAAGACATCCTTCTGTTGTCTACAAGAAACAGACCTCAACCACAAAGACAAACACAGGCTTAGAATAAAGGGTTGGGAAAAGATTATCCAGTCAAATGGTCCTAAGAAACAAGCAGGAGTTGCAATCCTAATATCTAACAAAGTAGATAAAAGCAACTAAAAGGGACCAAGATGGTCACCACTTATTAATCACAGGAAAAATTGGTCAAGAGGAGATTTCAAATTTAAATATTTATGCCCCTAATATAGAGACACATACTTATGTAAAAAAAAAAAAAAAAAAAAAAAAAAAAAAAAAAAAAAAAAAAAAACACTGCTAAAGCTCAAATCCCACATCAATTCCCACACCTTAATAGTGGGAGACTTCAATACCCCACTTTCAACCCTGCATAGATCAACCAGACAGAGGCTCAACAGAGAAATAAGGAGTCTAAAAGAGGTTATGATGCAAATAGATTTCATAGATATCTACTGAACCTTCCACCCAAAGGCAAAGGAGTATACATATTTCTCAGCTCCTCATGGAACTTTCTCTAAAATTGATCACATAATTGGTCATAAAGCAAATATCAATAGATACAAAAAAATGGAAATAATTACTTGTAGTATATCAGACCACCAGGGCCTAAAGTTGGAGTTCAACAACATCGAAACCCAAAGAGAAAGCCTACCAACTCATGGAAAGTAAACATCACTCAGCTGAACCATCTCTGGGTCAAGGAAGAAATTAAGAAAGAAATCAAAGTCTTCCTAGAATTCAATGAAAATGAATCCACAACGTATCCAAAATTATGGGACACAATGAAAGCAGTCTTAAGAGGAAAATTCATAGTGCTAGATGCCTATATGAAAAACCTAGAGAAATCCCACACTAGAGAATTAACACCTCACCTGAAAGCCTTAGAACAATTAGAAGCAAACTCACCTAGAAGTAGTAGATGGCAGGAAATAATCAAACTTAGAGCTGAAATCAATACAATTGAAACAAGAAGAACAATACAAAGAATCAACTCATCTAAGAGTTGGTTCTTTGAGAAAGTTAACAAGATAGATAAGCCCTTAGCCAAACTAATCAAAAAACAGAGAGAGAGTGTTCAAATCAACAAAATCAGAAATGAAAAGGGGGCATAACAACAGACCCCCAAGAAATACAGAGAATTATCAGGTCATATTTTGAAAATCTGTATTCCACAAAAATGGAAAACCTAGAAGAAATGGACAGTTTTCTGGACAGGTACCATCTACCAAAATTAAATGAAGATCAGATTTATTACCTAAACAGGCCTATAACCCTTAAGGAAATTGAAGCTGTCATTAAAAGCCTCCCAAAAATAAAAGGCCTGATCCAGATGGATACAGTGCCAAATTCTACCAGACATTCAAAGAAGAATTACTACCATTACTCCTCAAAGTATTTCACACAGTAGAAACTGAAGGAATATTGCCAAATTCCTTTTATAAGGCCAAAATCACCCAAGCCACTCAAAGGCACAACAAAGAAGGAGAATTACATACCAATTTCCCTCATGAATATTGATTCGAAAATTCTCAACAAAATTTTGGCAAACAGTATACAACAATGCATAAAAGATATCACCCACCATGAGCAAGTAGGCTTCATTCCAGAAATGCAAGGCTGGTTTAACATACAAAAAACTGTAAATGTTATCCATCATATAAACAAACTATAGGAACAAAAGCACATGATCATATCTTTAGATGCAGAAAAAGCCTTTGACAAAATCCAACACTCCTTTAGGATTACAGCCCTGGAGAGATCAGGAATACAGGGAGAAAACCTAAATATAATTAAGGCAATTTACAAGAAGCCTACAACCAGTATCAAACTTAATGAAGAAAAACTCAAAGCAATACCACTAAAGTCAGGAACTAGACAAGGATGTCCTCTCTCTCCTTATCTATTTAATATAGTTCTCAAAGTTTAGCTAAAGAAATAAAGGAACGAAAAGATATTAAGGGCATACAAATTGGAAAAGAAGAAGTGAACCTATCTCTATTTGCAGATGATATGATATGATTGTATACATAAGTGACCCACAAAATTCTTCCAAGGAACAGCTACAGGTGATAAGCACCTTCAGCAATGTAGCAGGATACAAGATAAACTCAAAGAAATCAATAGCCCTTCTATATGCTAAAGATAGAAGAGCTGAAAAAGAAATGAGGAAAACATTACCCTTTATAATTGCTGCAAATAGTATTAAATACCATGGAGTAACTATAACCAAAGAAGTAACAGACCTATTAGACAAAAATTTTAAATCATTGAAGAAAGAAATTGAAGAGGACATCAGAAAATGGAAAGCTCTCCCATGTTCTTGGATAGGTAGGATCAACAAAGTAAAAATGGGAATTCTACCAAAGGCAATCGACAGATTCAATGCACTGCCCATCAAAATCCCAACACAATATTTTTTGGACCTTGAAAGAACAATACTCAATTACATTTGGAATAACAGGAAAGCCAGGATTGCCAAAACAATTTTACTCAACAAAAGAACCTCAGGAGTTATCACCATCCCTGACTTCAAGATATACTATAGAACCACAGTAATAAAAACAGCCTGGTACTGGCATAAAAACAGATTGTAGATGAATGGAATAGAATTGAGGATCCAGACATTAACCCAAAAACCTATGAACACCTGATCTTTGATTTATGGTTGTGAGCCTAGCCTTTAATGATTGAGCCATCTCTCCAGCCCTACCTGATCTTTGAGAAAGAGGCCCAAAACATTCAGTGGGAAAAAGATAGTATATTTAACAAATGGTGTTGGCATAGCTGGATGTAAGTGTGCAGAAAAACGCAAATAGATCTGAGCCTGTCACCCTGCACAAAACTCAACCCAAGTGGATCAAAGACCTCAACTTAAACCCAACCACTTTGAACTTAATAAAGAAAGTGGGAAATACACTTCTAGAAATTGGCACAGGCCACCACTTCCTAAATATAACACCAGTGGCACACACACTAAGACTAACAATCAGTAAGTTGGATCTGCTAAAGCTGGGAAGCTTCTGAAAAGCCAAGGACACTGTCAATAGGACAAAACGACAGCCTATAGAATGGGAAAAGATTTTCACCAACCCTACAAGTGACAGAGGACTGATCTCTAAGGTATATAAAGAATTCAAGAATTTAGAGCCCAAAACCTTGAATAACCCTATCAAAAAATGGGGTACAGATCTAAAAAGGGAATTCTCAGCAGAGGAACTATGAATGGCTGAAAGGCCCCTGAAAAAGTGCTCTTCATCTTTAGCCATCAGAGAAATGCAAATCAAAACAACTTTGAGATACTACCTAACACCTATTAGAGTGGCTAAGATAAAAGGCACAGATGACAGCCTATGTTGGAGAGGATGTGGAACAAGGGGAACACTCCTCCATTGTTGGTGGGATTGTAAGCTTGTTCGGCCACTTTGGAATGCAATATGGAGGTTTCTCAGAAAATTGAGAATCAATCTCCCCAAGGACCCAGCAATACCACTTCTGGGTATATACCCTAAAGAGGCACATTCACACTCCAAAGGTATTAGCTCAACTATGTTCATAGCAGCATTATTTGTGATAGCAATAGCCTGGAAACAACCTAGATGTCCCTCAACTGAAGAATGGATTAACGAACTGTGGTACATCTACACAATGGAATACTACTCAGCAATAAGAAAAAACGATATCCTAAAATTTGCAGGCAAATGGATGGATTTTGATAATATCCTCCTGAGTGAGGTATCACAAACTCAGAGAGATAAGCAGGGGATTTACTCACTCATTAGTGGTCTCTAAACAAACAAACAAGAAAAAAATCAAGCATACTCAAGCTGCAAAGCACAACCACTGAACAGTTTGGCATCAGAAACACCCTGGACTGACCCTTCAGATCCCACCCCACCTAGAGGAACACCTGACTCACTCATGAGGGATGGGGGACACAACTGGACTTGCCAGGAGTGGAGACAGAACTAGGCATTATTGAATCAGTGGGACCATGGAACTGTCTGCTGCCTTCCCAGGGAGGGGATGGGGAGTTGTGGAGAAGAAAAAAATGACCTGATGTGGCGGTAGGGGGAAAGGACCTTGAATAAGGATATACAGGGGTAGAAAAAAAAATTCAGAGAGAAAGCTGAGCACAAAGTAATTTTATATGTAGCAAATTATTTGCATTATCACCCTTGATAAGTCATGCTTATGATTTTTATTTTCTTTGTAGTTATTGTTAACTTATCAGCATTTTAAATTCAATTTACTGTTTTTCTTGACAAATGGAAAATAAATAAAGGGAAAAAAGAGATAGCATGGCACACACACGCACACACACACACAAAAAAGGAAACTAGAATATACATATATGTGTGTATATGTATATTACTATTGTTTTATTTTTAATCATTTAAAAAGTCTTCTAATCTTTCCTTTGGTCTCCCCATCACAATTGGAGAAGTTTTTCTAACTTTAATCCCCTTATCCAAGACCAAAGAATTTTCTTTTTTTTTAAATAAAGTAAATCCCCTTTTATTAAATTCTTATAATTTTTTGTTAGTGACCAAAGAACTTTCAATTGGATAAAGACCAGAGAGATAAGAATTCAAGTTCACTTTGATCTGATTCTAAGTGACCTTAAATTTGTTTCACATAGCAATAATACTGTGTGTTACTTATGAAATATTTCCCCAAATAAAATTTCAGTAATCTCTTAATGTAGTGGTTTTCTTCAAGACAGTTTCAGATTTGTCAATATAAAAAGACCTCCCTTGGGAGCACAGGAGTCAGGACAGGAGCTCCTCCTCTTCCTCCCACAGTGAAAGTGTGTCTTTATGGGTGGTTATGAGAACAAAAGATCAAACCTTCTTTCTACCTTATGACTTTACTCAGGACTTTTCCATTTCTGAAGAACAGATGGCTAATATTAAACTTGACTGAAATTCTTGATTCTATTTACTAAAAAGAAATGGAACACAAACTATAACATAGAAGGACAGAACAACAATTATATTTCAAGTTTTCTGGCTTTATCAGTTCCCACAATTTCTTGTAATAAAGTAACCTAGAGGGCAACATCATATAATACTAGGAACAGAATTTGGTCAAGTAACATGTTTACATAGTACAACCAAACTGTTTGAATTCATTACTTTTAATTGACATTTTTTAATTACCTGGAATTATTCTGGCCAGTTTCCCAACCCCCTCCCATATTTGTAATAAAATTCTTATTGTGTGAGGTCGAGTTCTTATCATTCTTACCTAGACACTTTAAGTGATTTAATTGATACCCATTTATCCAACCTATTTTAGCCCTAATCCACCCAATTCATTACTGCCAGACTAATCTACCTGAGAGACTCTTCTAAATGTCATCTACTACAGGTGCAAACCTACAATTTATCTATCTTCTGCTTGTGAAAAAAGTCAAAGTTGTTAAAGTGGCTTTAAATTAATGGGATATAGATTCATCTTCTGCTCAGTTATAATCATCTTCACCCAAACTAGATAATAATCACTGAAATATCTACTATAAAATTCTGCTCACAATTGCATGTACCTTTCCATTTATAATCATTTTATGCATTTCTATAAATTAAAATGATCTTCCTTTTTTAGAAATGTAAACAGAAAATACAACTTACTTGCATATATGAAACCTCCTATTTTCTATGAAACATCTTAGTTCCTTGGTCCACTGCAATGTTTGATAGTATCTCAACCCTATCTGATGATTAACTGTGTTATTCAATGACCTTGGTGCTCTGGCTCTGAAAATGTGAGAAAAATCATGGATCATGGAAAAATGGCATATTGAAAGAGAGGTAACTCATGCTACTCTTTACTATAGCCCACAAAGTCCATGTAATTATTGTTATCCACACATCTTCTTGTCTTGATCCAAAAGAAAAACTAAATAAAAAATTTTTAAAAATAACTTAACTTTCATTTTTGGTCCTTAAAACAGAAAACAACTTTTTTACATGTGGCTAGCAAAACAACTACAGATTAATAGTAATATTTAAATAGTTTGAGTTCATGTCTATTGTTAAATATATTTGGATATAATTTTGAGAAAAAGAGTTCTCATTTTTTTCAAGTCTTATAGATTCTTTTTAAATATTCTTTCAAAGTTCATAAAAATATAAGAACTAATATGTCTGTGTGTGTACGTGTGTGTGTATGAGTGTGTCACATATCCACCATCAAACTTTAAGTTGCCCTGAGTGCTTATGCAATAAGTTGTGCAGAACAATGCAAAAGGGAATCAATATGTACTTGAAGACACTGAGAATTTTTTTGAAGCAAAAAGTAAACTATTCCTCCTGTGAAGCCTCCACACACTGCACCTTGAACCTGACATGACTTTAATCATGTATTGCAAAACATGTTGTCAGCTGGGAGAAGCAATGGGGAGAATTTGACAAAGTGAGGAAAGATTTATAGATAAATCACTAAAAAGGAGTTATAGTAGATCATGCCTCTGCTAATAAAGGTAAAAAGAACATTATTTTCTTCTCTGCTTTGTCAACAACTAATGCTCATTTGCCTCTGTTACACGACTCATACATAGTCACCATCAGTCCATAAATTCATCACCATGAAATCTTAAGACAAGGTCAAAAATCTTATGAAAAGAGTTGTTAATCTATCTACTAAAAGCTGAGAAATATTGGGGATAGTTTGGTGCACAGGGACCTGGTTTGCATTACAAAAGTGACTGGCCATCAGTCATCATCACAGTAGGTAACTCTGAAAAAAATTTTAGTGCTTAAGAGAGCCAGAAAAAAATCACAAAGACCAAAGCTGTCAGGACAGAAATCAGCTGCCTCTAAAATTTGTTGTACCCATGTCTAGAAGACCCCCTCCAAAGACCACCAGGGAGCTGGACTCAGTGCAAATGCATGAGGATTTTATTGTTATAAACAGGATTCAATCGAACCTGGGTTAATAAATAACCCTCGTTCTGATACAGTGGAGGGTTATCAGCCCCAAGTCCCAAGGGGAGGAATGTTTTAAAGAAAAGCCTATGTAAGTGGGGTGTTGCCATTCCAGGATTGGGAAAAGGGATACAAGATACAGTAACTATTGGCTGAACTTTCTGGCATAAACCTAACTTTTGAATCTATTGGCTGATAGGCACTTTCCCAGACCTGGGCCTCAGGTACCTCAGGTACTAAAGCTTCTTTGAAACAAAGCTTTGTAAATAAATCCATGTCTTCACAGTTGCAGTAGACTTCTGACTACTAGAAATTCCTCGAGAATTACCAAGGTCAAAAACATTAAAAGACAGAGACAATAAAGCTTTCCTTGTGTCTGTAGTTCTCTGCCATGTGGACCATGGCAAATTTAAAAATGGGCAGCCTTGTTCTATAGCACTCTGCTCTATGACATAGCTTATACGGCTCCATTTGTACTTTAGAATTGCCTAATTTCTCCAAAGTCTCCAATAATATGTTGATTTGCTTCTGCATTGATTCATACAAATTACTGCATAAGCATCAAGCATGACCTAAAGCTTTGATGATGAATTTGCTCTGACTGGTGAGAACAGAAATTTCCTATAAAAGACCCAAAAATGAGTAAGTACAGAGAAGAAATAAAGAGAATCCAGTTCAGCTCAAGGCAGGACATCACCCACATTCTCTTCTTGGTTCTCTAGCTTCACCCCTTTCACTAGACTCATTCTCTCTGAAAAAACCTAAATTTTTCACTCTCAATAGTTAATTTCTTTTTTTCTATCAATGATGATTTTATTTCTCTTGAAAATGTTAATAAAATGTACAAGAATAATTTACAATAAGTTAAGGGGTCATAGTGAATAAAGTCTGGGAGAATTTTGGAACAGAGATTGTAGAAGAATGGGCTCCGATATTAAGAGGTGTGGGCTCTAGTCAACATCAAGTTTCGCCTCCCCTACCTACTAGGTTACTTCTTTCCAGATTTTAGTAGCTGACTATTTGCTTTTGATATGCAAATGAGAAGGATTTTTCTTCTTTATTCAAAGCAAATAAAATATATATTTAGAATGTCCAGATATGAACTAATAGCTTGGCTCAGAGTGCTGAAGTTAAATAATTATCAATTAAAAGAGAAGATACATAGTTTTGAACAGTTAGAATCAGTGTGCAGAAATGAATAAATTATGGGACAGTAAATGGTGGAAACACAGCTTTTTTTTTTCTAAAAGAAGTGTATTGTTTCATTTACAGTTTTATTATTTGACTAGATTTACAGACTTTTTCCTATTTTTATCTGTTATTTACTAAATTCAAAGTGGGGCTACAATGCACTTCTGTTGTGTTAACACCTTCTACCAGTCACCCCAATAGTTAATCCTGATTTTATTGTCAAAGCTGAGTAATTTTGCATTTTCCTTCACCATGAGTAGTCACTCTTTTCCCTTTACCAGTAGTAAACTCTCTCAAGAAATTTAGAATTTATGAATGCAGTACATTTTCTATCCTTGTATATTCTTATTCAATGTCCCTTCCCTTCCTATCCCCTCAGGTCACTCTCCCTTCTCCACGTCTCCCCTTCTTCCTTCCAGCATGAGCAGGAGGTCCCAAGGATCCAATATTGCTCAATTCAGCCTCCACTCCTGGCAGATCCTGTTTTTGACCCCCAACATCTAGACTGAGTCAGGTGTTCCTCTAGGGAGAGTGGGATCAAAGCTGTCAGTCCAAGGTGTTTCAGATCCCAAACTGTTCAGTGTTTGTGGTTTGCAGCTTGGACATGATTTGCTTTCTGGGTTTTTTGTTGTTGTTGTTGTTGTTTAGAGTCCACTAATGAGTGAGTATATACCCTGCTTATCTTTCTGGGTTTGCGAAACCTCACTCAGGAGGATATTCTCTATATCCATCCATTTGTCTGCAAATTTTTTTTTCCTTTATTTTGTATTTATTAAAAAAAAAAACACACAGTAAAAAGAATTTAAAATGTGGAAGAGTTAACAATAACTATATAGAGGATAAGAATGATAAGCATGGCTTATCAAGGGTAGACATACAAATAAGATTGCTACACCTATATTTTCTTTGTGTTCATCTTTCCCTCTGAATTTTTTTTTTTTTTCC
>PVIH01014939.1:0-51567 GCA_004025045.1 Sigmodon hispidus
CAATTTCTCTTTATATGGCCTGGCTTACCACAATTGAAACAAGTAATGCTTTGATTTCTCATCTTAACATTAGCAATGGCTTGTCCTATCCAATTCTCTTCATCAGAGTGTAGATATTCAACATTAATTGCAAGTTGAATCCATTCTTCTATAGATGCACCTCTGATCTTTAATGGCATGATCAATTTCTTACATGTCATATTAGCATTATCGAAGGCCAAAGAGAGTATCAATTGTTTCCAAACTTCTGAATTTGACACTGCTCTATTTACAGCCTGAGTCAACCTCTGTAAAAAGTCTATAAGGCTCCTTCAGACCTTGTTTAATCTGAGTATATGACTCAATTCTCTGTCCTGGGTCTAAAACCTTTTCCCAAGCATTTAAGGCAGCAGTAAGGCACAGTAACTGAGCATGGTCATCATAAGTAGCCTGAAGTGATACATCAGCAAACTGGCCTTCCCCAAGGATTTGGTCCTTGGAGATGATAACATTCCTGGTTTGATCTTGAGATTCCAAGGCTTTAGCCTCTTCCCTAAACCAATTTCTCCACTGCAAGCTTCAGCCATCATTCAACACTGCAGTTGATAAATTCTTCCAGTCATTAGGAATTACCTGATTCTGTGCTGACCATGAATTTACAGATTGTTTCACAAAATATGATTGTACACCATATGTCACTATGGCTTCCTTTATTGTTTTTAGAGCCTTCATGAGTATAGGTTCATAACTGTATCCCACATTGTCTGAAGCCCTTCCACGTGATTGTAGTTTTTTGGTCTCTGCCACAACTGGGAATAGAGTTGGAGGAGTGGTGGGTAGTCCCCTCATCGTAACCAATCTAGGTAGAGAACCTTCCCTACTGCAGCATCTTTTAAGAGGGGGTTCTGGGTTGTCTTGAGCAGATGTTGCCTCAAAATCCTTTTCTAAAATCTCCAAGCGAGCCTCATGATCTTGTAACCTAGTGGTAATGGTCTTTTCCAGTGTTTTAAAGTCTTCTATAAATGACCTCTCCAACAATTTCTTAGAGTGGAAAATCCTCTCAGTCTCCACATCTACCCATTCTACTACCTTCTGTTCCAATTTCCTAGAATTTTCATCAAGTTTCCTAAAATTTTCATCCAGTTTCTTAAAATTTCCATCCAGTTTCCTAAAATTTTCATCAATATGAGCTCTGCATTCCTCTCTAACCAATGTAGACCTCTACTCTATGGAAGCAACTAGTTTCTGGATTGGCTTAATATGTTCATCCATGCCAGAAATCTTAGCCTCACACGCCCTATGGGGAATGTGTTCATCTCTCTGTTGGGATCCTTTAAAATAGGTAGGTATAAAGTATATTATCACACAAAAAAGCAAAAGAACTCCTGGGTTGAGATAGCCTCCAAATGCATAATCCTGAAAATAATCCTCTATCACCATTGTGAAAAAGTGGATAAAATTCTAAATATTTATTTGATCAGACATTGCAGAAGAAAGAAAAAAAATATTACCTTACTCAGATGTAATGAGGACTTACGGTCAGCAGGTGTCACAGTTGCGCTGCAGCAGAGGTGTCCGAAGAGATTTCCCGACAGCCTTTGTTTCCTTCAACAAATCCTACTGGCATGTGCCAAAAGAACCGGCTCGATCTGGTCTCTCAGATTTCTGCTCACTGACTGCTATCACTGGATCTGCCTGGAGACCAGCTCTGTGGCTGGGGGCAAGTCCTGAAATAGCCGATAGCTCTGCTCCGCGGCTGGGGGAACCTGGTGGGGCTCCGTGGAGTCAGCCCCACATTGGTAGGCACCAGATATTGCAGTAATTAACCCATAGTGAGATATGTGTTAAATAAGGTTTATTATTTGAAAGTCACTTACAGAACAGGGGTTGTTCATGGAGGAGGACGAAAAGTAGGAGAAGGATGGAGAAGCAGAGAGCAGGAGCTATCCCTGCCACAGAGAGGAGGAGCGATCCCCTCCACAGAGCAGGAGCAATCCTAACCCGCAGTCCTTCCTCCACCACGCCACATGTCCAGAACCTGTGTGTCGGCTCCCTCTTCAGGTGAGTCCTTCTTTCGTTGCTGCCCCTATTTGACCACACCCTGTCCGGCTCAACACTCCTGCGCAGTTTACCTGTGCAGCTTCGGATTTCCTGCTACAAACCCCAGCTTGTTTCTTAGAACCATTTGACTGGAAAATCTTTTCCCAACCCTTTACTCTGAGCCTGTGTCTCTTTGTGGTTGAGGTGTGTTTCTTGTATGCAGCAGAAGGATTCCTTTTGTTTTTGTATCCATCTTGTTAATGTGTGTCTTTTTATAGGTGAGTTGAGTCCATTGATATTAAGGGATATTAGTGACTACTGATTGATGTTTCCTGCTATTTTTAGTGGTAGCGTCTATGTATTTCCTTTCTCTGGGGTATTCTTCTGTGGGATTATTGAATGTTTGTGGTTTCATGGGTGTATCTGGGATCCTTAGGTTGGAGTTTTCCCTCTCATGCTTTCTGGAGGGCTGGATATCTTGCAAATATCTTGTTTACTCCATCTATGGTGATTGATAATTTTGCCGGGTATAGTAGTCTAGGTTAACAGCCATACTCTTTTAGCATCTATATAACTTCTGACCAGGCCCTTCTAGCTCTCATCGTTTCCATTGAATAGTCAGGCATTATTCTGATGAGTCTGCCTTTATAAGTAAGTTGGCCCTTTTCTTTTGCAACTCTTAATGTTTTCTTTTGTTCTGTATGTTTTGTGTCTTGATTAGTATGTGGTGTGCTGACCTTTTGTGGGGGTCATATCTACTTTGTGTACTGTAAGCTTCTTGTATCTTTATAGGCATCTCCTTCTTTAAGTTAGGAAAGTTTTTTTCTATGATTTTATTGAATACATTATCTGTGCCTTTGAGCTGGTATTCTTCTCCTTCTTCTATTCCTATTATTCTCAAGTTAGGTCTTTTCATGTTGTCCCAGATTTCCTGAACATTTTGTGTTATGGCTTTTTTGGTTTTTGTATTTTCTTTGACTGGTATAACTATTGCAGCTACTGAGTCTTCCACTTCAGAGATCTCTCTTCCATCTCATGGATTCTGTTTGTTATGCTTGTATCTGTAGTTCCAGCTCTTTTCTTCAAATTTTCTATTTCCACCTTTGCCTCATTTTGTGCCTTTTTAAAAAAATTTATTTTGTATTTATCAAGAAAAACAGTAAAATGAATTTAAAATGCTGAGAAGTTAACAATAACTATAAAGAAGATAAAAATCATAAGCATGACTTATCAAGGGTATTTTGTGCCTTTTTTATTGCTTCTATTTCATTTTTTATTTCCTGGAATGTTTCTTTCATTTTTTGGTTTACCTTTTCTTGGTTTTCTTTCAAGGATTTGTTCATCTCCTCCAATTTTTGTTTGTATTTTCTTCTTCTGTAAGGGAATTTTTTATACCTTCTTTGAAGGCTTCAATAATCTTCATAAAAGTGTTTTTAGTGTTGTTTTCTTCTGTTTCCTCTTCATTGCTCTGTTCAGGTTTTGTAGTTATAGAACCATCAGATTCTTCTGGTGTTGTCTTTTGGTTCTTTATATTATAATATGTATTTTTGCACTGGTGTCTGCCCATGGCTTCAGTGGTTCATGATTAGGCAGCTCCTAGTCAGCTGTGGCAAGAGGGCTTGTGTGTCTCCTGTCTCCTCTGAACAAGGGATCTGTTCAATCTCTGACTCTTCTCTGGGTCTGAAATGCAAAGCCTCAGTCCTTCTCTGATGATGCAGTTCATCTTGTAGGTGGGGCCCAGCTATGCATGGTCCCCTCTTTTAGGTATGGCTGTGGGAGCCCCTGACAGCCAAACCCTAGTCCTGTCTTGCTAGAGAGAGTCTTATATCAGACTCTAGGGATTGACCCTGGTCCTGGAGAGTGGCTCTCTGGACAGCTTGTCCAGGTGCCAAAATCTGCTCACCTGTGGACAGAGTCTGAATTTCAAAGTCTTCAATCCTTCTCTGCTAATGCAGTTAGAGGCAGGGCTGGCCGTGCAAAGTCCCCTCTTTTAGGTGTGGCTGGAGTAGCCCCTCACAGCCAAACCCTAATTCTATCTGCTAGAGAGTAAAAATACTTATTTTTCAAAAAAAGAAAAAAAAATACATAAGTGTAGTGTGACACATCTTAGTATTTCATGATTGGTTACAGGGTTATGAGGTAGATTAATTATTAGAACTATTGATAAAATGTTTGTCATGAAACCAAGTTTTGAATCTATTGGCTGTCAGGTGCATTCCTGAGATTTTTTCCTAGATTCTTCTTAGACCTGGACCCTGCCATTAGTCACTAGATGTTCTAGAGAAATGGTCTTTCCCTGAGATAAAGTTTTGTAAAGGTAAATCTATGCCTTCATATTTCTTCCTCTGACTGGCCCCTGCTAGTTCCAATCATGGGACTCTCTTGTCCTTTTAGTCATTTCCAAGTCTTATTCCAAAGTGCATATGGATATGCTGAAGCTCCAGTTTCAGCAAGTAAAATCTTCAGTAGGACCCACGCTACTGCTTTCTCCACACTAGGAATTTGAGGGAGTTTTCTGGATCTTTCGAAGCTTCCCATCCTTCCCTTGAATGTGGAGGGAACTGATGGTCTGGCATGGAAATGGTGGATGCAGGGGGCTGTGTCATCAATAATGATAGTCTTTGGCATGGTCAGCAGAATGATGTAGGGTTCTTTTCACCTGGGTTCCAATGATCCTAAGTGATATCTCCTAACATAGATCCAGTTCCCTGGTTGAAACCTGTGGGTTTCAGGGGAAACACCAGATGTATATAGGACAATGAGCTTGGGCCACTATTTCTTGTGGACTCACTAGACCCCTCAAAGAGCATCAAGGAGATCTTGGTCATATAGTTCTGCCAGCAAATCAGCCTGGAGGTTGGGGGGCATGGAGGGAGGGGATGCCAAACATAATTTCAAGTGGGATTAGCCCCATCTGATAAGGGGAGTTCCTGGTCCAATATAAGGTAAAGGGAAGAAGAACCACCCAGCTTGCACCAGTCTCCAAGATCAATTTGGTTTAAAGTCTATTTTAGAGTATGCTTCATTCTTTCTACCTGTTCTAAACTCTGGGGTCTAAATGCACAACGAACTCCAATCACACTCCAGAAAAGTGGCTAAACTCTGACCTAGCTGGGAAACAAAAGCTGGCCCATTATCTGACTCTGTCATGGTAGGAAATCCATACCTGGGCAGAAGGTCTTCAAGTAACCTCTTTGCCACCACCTGCACCATTTCAGGTTTGGTGGGAAATGCCTCTGTCCATCCTGAAAAAGTATCTAAAAAGACTAAAAAGAAACCTGAAACCATACTTGCCAGGTTTTATCTCAATAAGTCCACTCCCCAGTAGGCTCCAGGCTCCTTCCCCCTGAGTTAAGACCCAGGATTTCCAGGGTTGGCAACAGGATTGGTGAGCTGACAGGTCTTGCAGTTGGTGACAATGTTTACAATTTTTTACTGTACACCTTAAATTTTGTTTTATTTTTGACTGTCTAAGCAAGTTCTACATTTTCCTTGTTTCCATATGAGAGGATCAATGGATATTGGAAAGCTGTCTCTTTCCCAGATGCTCAAATAAGGTTATTTTACTGTCTGCAGATCTTCACCAACTGTTTATGCACTGGGTCATGGCAAGAGTCTTGATCCAGGAGAAATTTTCCTTAGTACACCCAGGTTAAGCTTTTGGTGCAAAACCAAGGTTTAACTCTACTAGCTGTGAGTGTTAGTATACGTGAGATTTTTCCTAGATTCTTCTTATACCTGGGCTTTTCAAGCACTAGATGTTCTGGAAAACAATGGTCTTTCTCTGAGGTAAAGTTTTGTAAAGTTAAATCTAGGCCTTCACATACCCACTTCTGCTTACCTTGCCATCCTTTCTTCCAGTGCTCCCCCAGCCTCCTCCTCCCAGAAGTCAAGGAATCCCAAGGTGAGTCAATTCCATCTGGCATATGCAGTTGAGATAGGACTGTCATCTACATTCAGGGGTGTTCAGATCAGAGCCATGAAGGTTTATCAGCTATTATTTCAGAGTCTGTGAGCTTCTAACAGCACAAGACTGCCTAATCCATGGGTCCCCCTTCCCTCATGTAATCTCTGCTTCCTCTCTTCTGATGGACCCTATGTTTAGCCTGACATCTCAGTGTAATGGAACTGGAATTATAGAAATGCAGAACTACATCTACCTTAACTTAGTATGGTGGCTATTCTTGGTTGTCAATGTGACCATATCTGGAACTAACTAAAACCCAAACATCTAGGTCTTTCTTGTAATTGTGCCATTTGAAGTTGGAAGACCCATGCTAAATCTGGATCTCTTGAAATAGGAATATCCACCTTTAATCTGGACCACACCTTTTTATAACAGCATATATGAAGAAAATGGAAGAAGAAAGTTCTTGTTCTTTGTCTGCTTGTTTACACTCTCACTGGGAAGTTTTTTATTTCAACTGGCATTAAAGAGCAGGTCTTCAGTATTTCAGCCTATACATGATACCACCTGAGACTTCCAGCCTCATGGACTGAGCTCTACTGGATTCCTTGTTTTTCCATTGGAAGACAGCTGTTGGTGAACAAGCTGGACCACACCATGTAAACCACTCTGTTTATCTAATTCTGCATCTATTCATCTATATATCTATCTATCCACCTGCCTATTTAGCAATTATCTATCTGTCATCATCTATATGTCTACTTATCATTTATGTATCACATATATGCTTATTTATCAATCCAACCAATTAAATTTCTCCAGAGAATCCAACCAATATTCTTGGTATCTGGTGATCTGAACTCAGGCCTTTTCCATACATAGCAAATGTTTTAACAATTGACCTTTTCAGACCAAAAGCAAATTAAAAAAAATCTCTACTTCATTCATGAAGTTGTCATTATTCATACAATAAATTGTGTTAGTATTTTCAATGTAATAATGTTATATATTCTGTTGATGTTGAGTAAATTACTTTAAAATTATTTTTTTCTTTTTCTGACATTTCCTCAACTTCCTTTGAGGTGTTCATCGATAATAATTTTTGTGTTTCTTTGGTAACGTAATTTGGTCTTGTATTTTCAAACTTCTTGATCATCTTTGATACATCTAGTGTGTTGATATATAACCAATTGGATAGGAAAATTAATCAGGAAGGCATTTTCTCCAAAAGATATTGTGTGTTATGTCAGAGGCTTTGGTCCCATCTGGACACCAATTTTGTCTCCACAAACTATAACAGATGACTCTGAGGACTTGATGAATGTGGTAACAAAGTCAGAGACTCTGATGTGCAGCAAGTCACCCAGGGTGACCGCATTCTAATAGCCAAAGAGATACATATAACTTGTGAAGAAGTGATTGAGCCACTCAAGAAGGCTTAGAGGGTGTATCATACTGGGAAGTCAGGATAAAGTGTGGTTAGATTTGTCCTTAAAATGGCCTTATGCACCAATAGCTTACATAGGAGAGGGAGCTATGGAAATAGAGGTACCCATGTGGAATAATGCAATGGCATGTATTTTATTACAATGCCTTGTGGAGCTCAAAAACCTTATTAGGAGCAGTATTGTCTTAAAGAGAAATTTGTGACTCTCTGGGTCTAATATGAACACCTAGATACTACTATGTACAATTTATGTGTTGTAAGAGTACTTACCTCATTCAAACAAGCTGAGCAAGGAATCAAGATCACCCTATGCAAGGGACTTTCTCTCTTTCTCAGCCTGTCAATCAGGAGCCTCCATTTTCCATAATTCTCTTTCATGTGCACCATATTCCAGTACTCTTCAAATATTCTCAGGAAACATCATCTGCTTGCTTTCTGGTTTTATTTCTTAAGTGGAAAATGGCTTGCTTGGTGTCCCTCAATAGACAGCTTCTAACAAGTCTGCATCTCAATTTATGTTAAAACATACTGTGGCAGATTTGATGTTGATGAGTGGCATAGCTTTTATTAAGAAAGCAACTAAAGCATCTGCATAAGTTGAATAACTTGTTATAAACTGACTTATTTTCCTTCCTGAAAGCATATGTTAACAGTCTAGGTCCTCAGTGGGATCATGTTAGGAGAAAAGACTTTGGGAGGCAACCATGGTTAGACTTAGTCATGAACACAGAGCCTAAATAATAAATTCATAAGAAGAAGTAACAAAGGAATCATTCTCTGCATGCACACACCCCTTACCAGGAAGAATGCTTTCACTGAGGGTCTGGCTAGACTGGCACCTGGATCTCAGATATCAGTCACTAGAAATATGAAAACAAAATTCTATTGTTTAAACCACATAGACTATAGAATTATAGCAGCCCAAACTTTAAGAAACCACTCACCACCATGAACAATTTTTCCCTTTCCTCTGAGTCTCTCTTTCAGTCTTACTAACACATTACTGCTTATTTGTATTTTACTTCAAGGAAGATAAAATGTAGGTCAGGGAATGGGCAATGAGCTAATCAGGCAATAATAGTCATACTAAGGACAGTCAATGTGAAGCTATTATGACTTCTTGGGAATATCAAGTACCAACTAATATCTTTCTTCAGAAAGAATTTATTAAATGGTTTTTGGTATTGACATGGAATAATCAGTTATATAGTAATCACAGCATTCAAAAACCTATCAATATAAAGTAGAGAAATCTCTTCATCTTCACTGGTTCTGGCATAAAATAGAAAGCTTCTTTAGTATTTCCTCAGGGATTCTGACTAAATAGGAATCCTGGGAATTTCTTAGGTATTATTAAGGCTATTGCAAAGTCTATGGTTATTGTTTCTGTCTTCCTTGCTCTGTATTTAAACATATATTTCAAATTTGTGTTTTACTTAAGTATTTATATGACAGCTTGCCTTGCATGTGTATCTGTTAACCACATGTGTGCCTGACACCTGTGGATTCCAGGAGAAGGTATCACAGCAGATCCCCTGGAACAGGAGTTTTAGGGTAATATGAGCTTCTAAGTGGGTTATATTATGTGAGATGCTTATATGTTGTTATGGTATATTATGTCAGAGGCTTAGCTGGCTATATGCAGTCTCTGGGGATCTGAACTCTGGTCTTCACACTTGCAATGTAAGTGCTTTATATACAGAGCTATCTCTCCAGCCCAGTTATGGTTTCTGTCTGGGTACTGCTAGCAAGAGGAAACACAAGTATCAAATTCAAGGTTATAGAGATCATTATTATCAAGAAGTCTCAGAGGCAGCTGGAGGTACCTAGGTCCACTCCAACCATAGTTAAAAAGTATAGAGCAGTGGATGAAAGCAAGGATGCTGATTTTAGCCCCTTTCAACACATACACAGCCAGAGATCACCAGCTAGGGATTGGGGCCACCTACACTGGGCAGGGCTTCTTAACTCAATTAACACAAGCAACATAATTCTCCAAATGCAAGCCCAGAAGGTCATCCCTCATGTGCTTTAGAGAAGGTACACAAAACTAACCATCACAATGTTAATCCTAAAAATAGATGATTGTTTATTTTAAACATCTTGAAATAAAAGTGCTGTTTCTTTGTTTCCTAGTTTATTCAAAGTGAGTAGATAGATATTAGTTCTTAGCTTCTTTACAAGTATCTGATCCCTTTGCACAGGTAATTTGGATATATGATTGCTAAATGTAGATGAAGTCTAGATAGCCTGAATCAACCCAATATGTTGTTTTGCATTATTAGGATCCTATTTTTCTGTCATTGATTCTGATTTGTGACACATATAGATTCTAGCCTAATCAGACACCAAGTTGTTTCTTGAACATATCTCTCTGAGAACAACATTGGCGTCATCTGTCACCATGTCAAGGAAACACAATTTCAGGTAATATAAAATTTTATCATTCTTCTTAACTAAATGCCCATTAGCAACACAGTATTCCTCATAAAATCTTGAAAGCCTTTCTTGTATTGTTTCTTTCTTTGTATTTTCAAATACATTGGGAGATTTCAATCTTGCTTTGAGCTGATCCACTGACATCTGCCAGTCATCAGCCAAACTCTGTAAAGATGCATCATCCACTCCAAACACAATTCGATAATGGTTCATGCTTTTCTTAAGAATTTCCACATCACTTCCCCTTAATAAATCCGACAGTAAAGGGATGATGTTCAGTAGGTCATTTCCAAAGGCTTCCAGCCATATTCCCTGCTCTAGAAACTGCTTCTTCCTTTCAATCGCTGGACCTGTAATATTAGGCAAGGAGAGCATAAAATTGTGTCTTTTGTGTACAGGGAGATCATTCACCATCGTATTCATCAGGTTTGGGAAATCATAGTCTGATGCATCTTTGTTAGATATTAAGAAAATTGGTGGTTCCTTGATGTCATTGCCCTGAAAAATCTTTACACAGCTGGTCCGGATTTGAGCCAGCACCCTTGTTTTGTCAAAGGTTCGTGGTTTGCATTTCTCTTCATTTTTTAAGTCAGAGTCCACCTTGGTTCTCACAAAATAGAAATCCTTCTTCATCATACTGATTGCTTTGGCAAGGTCTATATCATTTTTCTTAAAGCGTGTGGCAGAAATAATAATGAAGAAGTCATACTCATGGAATTTCATTTTCTCCAGATATTCTCCTGGTGGAAAATTTGTGGTTCCAATCCCAGGCAGGTCCCAAAAAACCACACTGGGAATATTGGGGTGTGTGTATGAATGTCTCTCCATGGTCGTTTCCACCACTCCAATTTGAGCTGCACCTTCCTCTTCATGCCGGACTCCCCTCATGACATTGATGAAGGTGGATTTCCCTGTTCCAGACTCTCCGGTTACAGCAACATTGAGTGGGGTACTATCAATTATTTTTAATGCATCAGTGATTGAAGCATTTGCCCCCTGAAGATTTCCTTTGGTCATACTGGACTCAATTGAAGCTATGGTTTCCTAAGAAATGATTTTGTTAACTCCCTTAAACTTCTTAAAATAGCCAGTAAAGCTGGAGGCCAAATCTTGGTGGTGTTCATTGTTGGATGTAGAGAACAGCTGACCCATGACTGTGAGCAAATAAAGGCCCTGAAAATAAGAAGGGAGAGTAAGGAAGTTGTGGATAACATTTAACAATCTCTATTTTAGCAAATTTAAACTATATTGCCGCATACCATTCTTAATGGTTGTAATTATGCATCTGCTCTCCAACTGTGCTCATTTTACACAATTGGGACCTTGTGTCCTCCGACTAACATCACCTCATTTTCCTCTCCCTACAGCTTTGCCCACCATCCTGCTTCCACCTCTATGAGTTTGGCTACTCTAGATTTCAGGTATAAGTGACATAGTAGGGCCATCCTTTCTTCTGAGACCATCACATGAGACTTTAATGCTTTAGTTTCCATTGTCTCTTCACAGATCCTTCTTCCCTTTTACCCTGCTCTGTGCCTCTGTGCTATGGAGAATACATCAGCAGAGGGACACTCCATCACCATTTACGTCCCAGTGTAACTCAGCTGAATCTGGTCCTGAACTCCGTGTTGCTCTGCTTGGGCTGAATATTTGATTGTGCCTGTATCTGCCATTCTTTGCAATGCATGCTATATGGCCTTTGTGAATTCATCAGTATAATATTTTGAAGGAAAATATTTTCATCTTCTTATTCCTTTTCTTTAGGTATGGCAATGGCCCCTCACACTTTCTGGCCTCTGGATGTTACACAGTCCCTTATTTATCTGAATTTGCTCTTTACTGAAGTCTCTTTATTGGAACACTTTTTTTGACAAATCTTTTCTGATCTGTAATATATAGAACTTTTCCAATAAAGAGTTCGATTGAAGGCCAATGTTCAAGCCTTTTTCTAAAGTAAACTTGGATAAACTTTGCAAACTATAATACACATTTATAATCAGTGTAGTGTCTGCCAGTCCAGTCACCAATGCCACATAGATATGTCTTAGGACCAATGTCCTTTGATGACATTAGCCACCCTGAATAATGAATCAATGACCAAGCCAGATAAAGGACTATTAGGGGCATCACCAACCCCAGTGGATTTTTGTATACAGATGGCCCTGTAGCATTACAAATGAACACAGACAACATGTGCAGGATACAGGAGAAAGAGTAGTCAGTAGGCTGAGTGGATACTGATAACAGTAACTCCTGAAATTTGGATTTGATGCTATGTGTTGAGCTTTGGGTTATATCTAGAGGCTTGAATCCATGTATAATCTGAAGAGAAAGGGAGAACTCGAAAGGACTATGTTGGATAGTTTGTGGACAACAGGTGTAGATGGACATGTATAATGAAGTTCTTCAGCAATAAGTACCATAGTAGTTTTTCATGTATCATTCCATAACCTACTGAGTCCTGGAAACCAGGAAACAGATGCCATGAGCAAAGTGGGCTATCAATCTTCAGGTGCCAGTAGACTGACTATTCCTTGGGTTCATGTAAAATCTAGACACAAGAAGCTATTATGAGATGGAAAACAAAAGCAATCATTGGCATTTCTCTAAAAGTATTTGTGTACCCTGTATGCTGTGCAGCCATGGTAAATCAGCCTACATGTATGGATGTTCAGATAGTACAAGAATGTCAATCTGTTATTGACTGGGCAAGCCAGGTACCTTCAAGGACATATTCTTGCATTGAATATATCCATACTTTCTATTCTTTATTGTCAGGTAAAATGTTATTGTGAAAGCTGAGGATTCCAAGAGGCATTTCTGTATATTACTTTAAAAATGAGCATGCTTAGGGAGTGCAATTCTTATATGAGCAGGCTTAAAAGTCAGGTAGTGTGTAGAAAAATGCAAATAGATCCAAGCCTGTCAGCCTTCACAAAACTCGAATCCAAGTGGATCAAAGACCACAACATAAACCCAGTCACATTGAACTTGATAAAAAAGAAAGTTGGAAATCAACTTCTATGAATTGGCACAGGTGACCACTTCCTAAATATAATATCAGTGGCACAGACACTAAGATCAACAATCAATAAGTGGGATCTCCTGAAGTTGAGAAGCTTCTGTAAAGCCAAGGACACTGTCAATAGAACTAAACAACAGCCTACAGAATGGGAAAAGATTTTTCACCAACCCTACAAGTGATAGAGGACTGATCTCTAAGATATATAAAGAACTCAAGAAACTAGAACCCAAAACCTTGAATAAATCAATCAAAAAATGGGGTTCAGAACTAACAAGGGAATTCTCAGCAGAAGAATTACAAATGGCTGAAAGACACCTGAAAAAGTGCTCATCATCTTTAGCCATCAGAGAAATGCAAATCAAAACAACTTTGAGATACCACCTGACACCTGTCAGATTGGCTATGATAAAAGACACAGATGACAGCCTATGCTGGAGAGGGTGTGGAGCAAGAGGAACACTCCTCCACTGATGGTGGTAGTGTAAGGTTGTTCAGCCACTCTGGAATGCAGTATGGTGGTTTCTCAGAAAACTGAGAATCAATCTCCCCAAGGATCCAGCAATACCACTTCTGGGTGTATACCTTAAAGATGCACAGTCACACTCCAAAGGCATTAGCTCAACTATGTTTATAGCAGCATTATTTGTAATAGCAGGAACCTGGAAACAACCTAGATGCCCCTCAACTGAAGAATGGATTAACAAACTGTGGTACATCTACACAATGGAGTACTACTCAGCAGTAAGAAAAAAATGATATCCTAAAATTTGCAGGCAAATGGATGGATTTGGAGAATATCCTCCTGAGTGAGGTATCAGAAAATCAGAAAGATAAGCAAGGCATGTACTCACTCATTAGTGGACTCTAAACAACAACAACAACAAAAAAGTAAAGCATGCCCAAGCTGCAAACCACAACCACTGAACAGCTTGGGATCGGAAACACCTCGGACTGACACCTTGGATCCCACTCCCCCTAGAGGAACACCTGACTCAGTCTTGATGTTGTGGGGAGAAAACTGGATTTGCCAGGAGTGGAGACTGAACTAAGCAATATTGGGACCTTGGGACCCTCAGATCTCCTGCCCATGGTGGGGGGGGGGATGGAGAGATGTGGAGAAGAAAGAATGACCAGATGTGGTGGGAGGGGGAAAGGACCTTGATTAAGAATATACAAGGATAGAAAATGTGACTTCTTTATACATAATAAAAAAGTAAAAAATCACCTATAATCATTACAAAAAAGTCAGCCTACCCCTGTATGAATAAGTATAGACTCCATAAATAAGATCACCATTCTCCCTTTGTTGGGGAGTGAGTTAGAGCATCACTTTGGAAATAACTCCAGTGCCAGCTCTATCTGGCTTAGGTATAATTATTTTCCTGTTGTGTTATGTTTGGCTTGTTTATTTTGGTTTTGAGCTCACTAAGATGTAAGCTCAGTGCATTGGTTTTTTTATTGCTGGTTGAACTAAAGGGGTCTGTCTCAGGAAGGAGTACTCTCCATTGCCAGAACTAAATCAGGGAAGAGACACATTTGACCTGGATTTCAGCTATTGCATAGCCCCACAGTCCTGAGAAATCTTTGTGGCCTCTCTGTATGTTCAGAAGTTTTTCCAATGTGGCCAGCATTGTACGGCCCTTGAACTAGCTCTTTAAAAGAGGTCTTAGGAGACTGGAAGAAATCCAGGTCTAATTTTAGCAATCTAACTTGTTAGCCAGGACCTCTTCATTTTTTAAGCAACCTCATTTTGGTTGTACTGTGATTATTGTAGAAATGATAGTGATTTGGTTTCTATAGCTAAAATCACTTTTACCTTTAAGTTCTTGCTCCTCCTGCCCATATATTGCTTGCCTACAAGCACACATCATAGGCCTCTTACCAATCACATAGCACAACAGAATTTCCTCTCTCTGAGATTTGTAAGAAGGGATTCCCCATTCTGATATGTGGGTCCAATCTCAGAGTCTCCACTGTGCTTCTGTCTGTGTCTTCATCATTGCCATTCACAACCATTTTAAAAATCTCTTCCTCAAATATCAATCTGCCCAGTGTGCTTCTTCAATCCCAGACCTGGGATCTTCCCTAATGGATATGAGATCAGAGATGGAGTTTCTCATCCTTACTGATCTGCATTAAGGCATTGCAGGGGGAAAGGTGGGTCTGTGTTTTATTGACTGGATAGTTTGCTTTTCATGATCCAGAATATCCACATGTGTGATTATGCAACTTAGTTCTGTAAACACCAAAGTTAAATTTTCAACCAAATAAAGAAAATAGTTCTCATGTTGACTAATTTTTTTTTTGGCTTCATGCTATATCCTGTTTACTCATCCCATTTCAGGTATATACACTGAGATATATGTTTTCTAATTTCCCTCAACTGAAAATTAAAACTTTAAGAAAAGATTTAAGATTGAAGCTTGTATAGTGATACAGAAAAAAAAAATCAGGCAGAAGACTTTAAAAGTAACCTAAAAGGATAAATTTAACAAAATAATTCTTTTGGTTTTCTTATAATGTATTTGATCTGTGTATGTGCATGTATATATTGTGTTATGTCTACATATATGCCTATTCTCATATACTGCTTCCATGGTACCAAAGTGTCTTTCAGAGGGCATTAAGCTAAATTAAAACAATTGGATTGGCCTAAATGCTATATAGGTTACATAAGTTAAACAAATCTTTTACAAATAACTTAGATTTGCTAGTAAAAGGTGAATTTGCCTTCATAAACAATGTGTATTCTTCTCTTCACTGCTGGCCAATTTAGTTAATAATTATCTGTTAAAAATTACAATGTTCTTTGCTTTCCTAAGACAGATAACTGTGATTATTATGGTTATCTCCCAATAGCACAAAGTTTGTATTCACAGACACCTGAGCCTTCCGTGTAGGGAGACAAGAGATAACTAACAAAAACTCGAAACTGAGCATATCCGCTGCCCAGAACAGTATCCATAGATGTGTTTTTTTCCTAAGGTCAACAAATGGTGTGAGTTAAAACTTTTCTGCTGTCTAATTAAAAGCACACATCTGTGGTGGAAATGTTCTCTTTATGATGTAAATAAAAGTAACTGGTGTGGCCTATGTGGAGCACCATAGAAGTGGGTGGAGGATCAGAGGACAGGCAGGTAGAAGGAGGATGGAGTTAGCCAGTTGCCATCCGACCCCCGAAGAAGAGACATGTGAGAAATCCAGTGAGCCACGGGCTGGGCCACGTGGTAAGTAGATTATAGAAATGGGTTGAATTAAGATGAAAGAGCCAGATAGTAATGTGCTTGAGACATGGGCCAAACAGTATGAAGTTAATATAAGTGTCCGATTCATTTCTTTTGGGGACAAAAGCCACCTCGGGCCAGGTCAAAAACTCTGGCCCCAAATGGGCCGGGAAACTTTAGACAACAGACGGCATCCCAACGTGGGGTGAACACCTGCATAAATCCTGAGAAAGTTTAAAAAGCTTAAAAACCGTTCTAGATCACAGAAACAGAGCCAAAAGCGGCTTTCTCAATAGCATATCTGAATTGATTTATGGTACATAGACGGTGCGGTGTTCAGTCTGGAATTTAAAAATGACGCGTCTGTGTCACACAGCTTAAACCCATACGTTTCATGGAAGTCTTGGCATAAGTGTGATTGATTTAAGGTTTCTTATATTGAACAGAAAGGAAACAGAGTTAAAAGCGGTTTTTCTGGTAGCAGCATTTCCTGAGTCTGCTCTGGTTGCCAGCAGTGACAGAGATGCAGCAGGTACCTCAGCCATATTGAAAAGTCACCAAAAGTGGCGAAGTCAGCAATTAAAGTGGTACCAACATTTTAAAAGCTCTTTGGGTTAGAGAATGATTAAGGATTCTCAATAAAACATTTAGACTCACAAAACCTCTAAACGGGGTACAATGTATGTAAAATATGCATAGGCTTCAGAGAGAAGAAAAAGGAGGTAAAGAAAGCCCTTAAAAAGGAGAAATATGAATAAAGATACATAGGAGGCCACGTAAAGATGTCAGATAAACAAAGAGTCTGGATTATGGTTATTGTGTCTTCTTTTAATTTTTTAACTTTTAATGAGCTAACTTCAGCAAGACAGTTGATTGCTAAGGCTGCTAAGTTGGACAAACATATATATTTTAAAGATATCTTGACTTTGAAATCTGTTTATAAGAATATGTTGCTTGGGAAAAGAGTTTCTGTTTTGTCTCCACAGAAGATCAAAACATGTGGATTGGTTCCAGGCAAATGTGGTTTCATTTGCCAAGGCCACCTGAACATTCTCAGCTTCTAAGATGCCAGTTGAGATGATCCAGCCTCAAGACCCCATGAGATTGCCATCATTCTTTGTCAGCAGAAAGTAGTAAATGAAAGAAAGCTATGTCCAATTTCCCCAAAATATTACTTATTAATGTTTGTTTTCATTACAAATGGTTAATGGTCATAGTCATTCTCTTTCATAAAAAGGAGAGGGAGAATATGATATAGAAATGATTAGGAAAGATAGATGGAATTTGGTTTATTGATATAAACTTAAGGCCAATTTTGTTATGCTGTATGTATTTTTATACTCTTGATTAAGGTATGATGCTGATGTAACTCATTTAAAATTGCAATATGTAATTGAGAAATGCAGATTAATAGTCATCTATGATAACCAAACTTATAGTCATGTTAGTTAGGTTTTTGTAGGTATACAAAGATATATTTCAATTAGATAGTCTTCAAACACTTCAAAGACATGCAGAATATGGCATTTAAATTATTGTAAGAACTTAGACTTTTCTGGACAGTGAGACAGATCTGCTCCTAGCAACACCAATGTATTTCAGGAAAATGATGGGCATTGAAGAAACTTCATGAGGAATTTACTTTGTGGCAACAGTTAGCTACTGCACAAGAAACTGTTCTGGTATTGACTGATTGATAGTATGCTGTATAAACTGGAGATGCAGGTTCCATAGGAAAGTGACCTCTGAACGTTGGCAGAACAAGCCGAGATGGTCCTTCAGGTTCCTGCTTTGCAGAAAAAATTGCCAGGCATCTTTCAGGACACAAGGAGAAGTGACTGATGGACTGTGACAGATTTCCTGCATCACTGAAAGGTATGACAGAGACTTTGGGCCATAAAGGCTGAAGATGGTGCCCCAACGTTACAAAGGAACTTTGGGTGACTGTCCAGGCAGACAGGTGTCATCTCTGTCATTTTCTAGACTTTGGAAGTTGCTTGCACTTAGGGTTTATTTGCATAATATTATATCTTTCTGTGGTCTTTGATGTGGTTGAAGTTTTAATAATTATAGGTATAGTTCTTTTTAGTTTAAAAGGCATATTAGATATGAAGTTTTAGACTCACAATGATGAGGTAGATAGTGGAATATTCTCTTTAATTTTGTGAATACAATTAGATTGGATATTGTGACTGTAATTCCTGCTTGAGAGCTGTTCTGTATGTAATTTTGCTATATGGAAATTGAAACCTTCCATTTTGATTAGACAGAAAAGAGGAAATGTGGTGGAAATGTATTCTGTATGCTGTAAATAAAGGAGCTATTTTGGCCTATGTGGAGCACCATAGAAGTGGGTGGAGGATCAGAGGACAGGCAGGTAGAAGGAGGATGGAGTTAGCCAGTTGCCATCTGACCCCTGAAGAAGAGACATGTGAGAAATCCAGTGAGCCACAGGCTGGGCCACGTGGTAAGTAGATTATAGAAATGGGTTGAATTAAGATGAAAGAGCTAGCTAGTAATGTGCTTGAGACATGGACCAAACATTATGAAGTTAATATAAGTGTCTGATTCATTTCTTTGGAGGACAAAAGCTGTCGTGGTCCAGGTCCAAACCTCCGGCCTCAAATGGGCCCGGGAAACTTTATACAACACACATCTATTGTGTATTGTCTTCCTGAAGGACAAGCTGCATAGCATCTAGTTTAAGGTATCTGTGTGTCCTGTTGTCTGTCCCCTTTCACAGCTCTGGCTGCTGTTCTGGGGATAGAGCCTCATCCTTGGTAACAGCTCCTAGGACCTGTCCAGACAAAGTTTCTGATGTTCATATCCCTCCCAGGTCATCAGTGCCACAGATATCTTTTCTACCTATAGTTGTTTATATCATTATATCTCACAAGACTAAAAAAGAATACAAGTAGTAGGAGAAAAATGTTTAACAGGTTATATATATGCTAATATATATATGTTGAAGGAGAAGATAATTAAATTGTTTTTTTCCTGAGTAGAGGATGTGGCTGTAGAGAATAAAAAAGTAAATGGATATGAATGAGATAGCTATAGTTAAAGATTATTACAGTTCCTAAGATCAAAGTTTATTACACTGTTAAAAATCTAAAGTTCAGGCTTATTTATATTGACAAGATTCTCTTAAGATACTGATTTGCTTTTGGTAACATTTACAAGAGTAGATGTTAATTATTCAACAGAACCGTAAGGTAAAGGTTGTGGTAAGTTACAAAGTACTGTATCCAACAGCAATTTATGGCTAGTAGATAATAAAATTTTATATAATGTTATATGATTAGATATTTTAATACCTATATTTGTATATACATTTCTTTGGTAAAATTTTCTAAACTATTTTTAAGTAACTATTTCCTTTTCCTGTTAACAGCCTGACTGCTGACAGGGACATGACCCCAGCACCTCTAACAACAAAGCAGAGCACCAGGCAACAGTGGCCACAAAATCCAAACCTTGTTCCCCATCCTCAGAAACATGCTGACCCACAGGCTGGTGGGAGCGCTGCTCAGCTCCTGGCCTCCTGGCTAGGAAATTTCTACTAAAATAGCAGGGTTCCCTCAGAATTTTGTTACTTGTCTCCCAAGCTGGACAGACATCCAGCTTCAACTCTCATACACCTAACACAGGAAGGAGGTTAGACCTAACACAGGAAGGGGGTTAGACCTAATCTTTTCTAATAGCTACTGAAATTAATTATCTGGTAATATATTTGGCCAACCCCAAAAGCTGACTGGGCCATGTTGAAAATGAAAGTATGTTACATCCATCAGGGCAACCATGAGCCTGGATGAAAGATATCACATAAAAGGTGCTGTGAATCTTTTCCCAAAGCCTCCCCATTTTGGTCCCCATTCCTTGTCTTAATTATGTGCACTCTAAAAACTGTGTTGGGCCAGCAAGATGACTGAGTAGGTAAGGGCCCTTGTCACTAAGTCAGAGTTCCAAGGCTCACATAGTGGTGAGAGAGAACTGAGTTTAGATAAATTTACTGAACTAGGTAAAAAGAGGCAACACAAAAGTATTAGGAAGTAACAGGTTGAGACAATAATTTTTGTATATTCCATGGTGATATTTCACAACACACATCCCAAAAGGCTCATTTTCGTCTATTCTATGGAGTAGAGGTGCTTGCAACAAACAAAACTCTAAACTAAAACAACTGCGTACATTTTAAATGTTAACTTGATCATTTCATTTAGGTGTATACAAAGTTGATTACCTAAGAATATTTACATAAGTAAGTTCTGCTTGTCTCCAATCGAAGCCCCCTAGTTTCAAACTGAGGATCCCAGCACTGTGGATATGTCTCTAAATGTCTTGTTATCCACAGGCTCCATAAGAAAGAGACAGTGAGAGTGAGAAGTCAGATGTGAAAGGCAAGTTACCAGGTAATCCTGAAGCCAGGAGTCCTGTCACTGCTCCAGACAGAGGAATAGCCGATGGCTTCCCTTGGCTGCTCTGGAGTCACTTGAACTCCACCTCTGCTTCTTCAGCAGAAATACCAAAGTTGGCCAGCATTTGAATACCCTTTTGACCTTTGTTCCACCTTCAGTGTGTGCTAACCAATCACAGAGGAGAGTGGACCTAGTTTCATCCCAGAATCATTTTTAAGAACAGGAAAGTGAAACTGAACTTACTTAGTTTCTCTTCAGTGATTGATTCCAGAATTACAGGAAGTGGAAACACCCTGTCATAACAAAGCTGCATTTTAACCTAGGGCTTAACAAGTGAGAGGCAATCCAGAAGTAACTTACTACCTAGGCTAGACCCTCTTCCATGACCCATTAAAGCTCATTTTCTCTTGCCCCCTTGCTGCATAGGTTTATGTCTACTTGACACGAGCTATATTCATCTGAGAGGAGGGAACCACATAAGAAAATATCTTTATAAGACTGAGCTGCAGACAAGCCTGTAGAACATTTTCTAAATTAGTGATTGGCACCCAGGCCTTGCACATGGTGTCTTTTTTGGGTTGGTGGTCTTGGGGTCTAAAAGGAAGTAGATTGAGCAAGCCATGGGGAGCAAGCCAGTAAGCACTATCCCATCTATGATCTCTACATCAGCAACTGCTTCCAGATTTCTGTTCCGTTTGAGTTCTAGTCTTGGCTTCATTTGATGATGAACAGTGATATGGAAGTATAAGCCAAATAAACCCTTTCTACCCCAATTTGATTTTTCGTCATGGTGTTTTATCACAGAAATAGAAATCTTAAGATAAATTGGTAACAGGATCATGGAGTATTATCAGAAATCTGAGCATGTTGTTTTGAGAATGATTGTGAAAGGACTTTGAAACTTTGATCTGGGGAGCCATAAGAGTTCAAAGCTTGATGACTTTTCTTTGAAAACTTAGAAGATAAGAATGTTGAGAGTAAAGCAATGGAGGCTCAGCTTGTAAATTTCCAGAGAGAAATTTGAGAGCCACTTAAAGACTAAAGTTGAGAATCTGTGGTTAACTGAGGCTGAAGAAGTAGCTGTAAATTAACAAGAGAACGGAGCTGCTGAAGAAAGTCTTTACTTTGCTGGGGCGATAGATGCTGTTCAACTGAACTAGTAAGTTAGGGATGATCAAGAAGAGACCAATGTCACTGAGGCAAAATTGTTTGGAAGGTATTTCCTCAGAGTCAGTGCACAGGAGTTGAGGAATCTTTCCATTCAAACCATCACTCCATGCAAATGTTATGTGTTCACCACACTATGGAAATATATTGGAAACACTATTGTACTTCATATAAAAATAATGTATAATGGGCCATTTTAATCAAGAGCATCATTATTTAGTCTATTTTAAGGCCTTGTCATTCTCTCATTCCTTTGACAAGGTAATATCTTATTCCAGAGACTGTAACACTATTCCTAAGATAGGTATGGATGGGTAATCTACTATACTTAGCTGTATCTGTATTTCTCTACATAGCCAATTATCTTTGAAAAATCTGGATGCAGCACAGAAGCAATTTCCTTTTCAAGACTATGTGACTAGTCAAGTATCATGACTGATGCCTGTAACCACTGAACTCTAGAGGCTGAAATAGGGCGATTGTCTTGAGTTTGAGGCCAGCCTGATTGACATAGTGAGCTCCAAAATACACCTGGGACTTAGACATCTGTCGTGGATTATTGTTTGCTTGTCTTTTTTTCCTTAATGCATTCTTTTATTCTTTTTGTCAATATGTCTTTTTTCCATCCCTTTATTTTTATTTTAAGAAAAGTGATTTTTTTCTATTATTTTCCTCCTTCTCTTTCCTCCAAATCTTTGCACTCCTCATCATATTTCAAATTTATGGCCTCTATCATTATCATTATATGCATATGTGTATATAAATATAGATTCTTACATCTAACCTCTTCAATTTGTATAGTGTTACTTGTGTATATATTTTCAGGTATGGTCATTGAATACCTAGTTGGTGTATCCAAGAGGGAAACTATTTCATTTACTCTCAGCATTTCTTAGTTGCTTGTAGTTCTTTGTATAGGGTTGAAGCCTCATTTCTCCATTCACTTTAACATGTCTGTTATCCTTGTTCAGCTCATGTTGAGGTAGTCATGTTGGTGCTGGTTTATGAGTATACCTTCTGGCAGTACTAGAAGCCTGGCATGATAGCAAATTTCCTGATCCTCTGGCTCTTATAACCTTTGCATTATCTCTTCCACAATGTTGTTCCCTGAGTCTTAGCTGGGGAAGTATTTTGTAGATGTATCTGTAAGAACTGAATTCCATAACTGTATTTTGATAGGTTATGGTTTTGGATGAAAAGAAGCTTTTGTGTGGTTGTTGAGAGGTGAGGACAATACTTATCTGTGGATATAGGGACAAATGTTTATAGATTATTGTTAGGGATGATGATGTTGATTTAATACATGGTGTTGTAGATTCTCCTCCAAGATCCATGACTTCACTAGGTCTGGGTAGTTAGCTAGGTTCCTAGTACCAGGAATGATTTCTTTCTTGTTGAGAAGGTTTTAAGTCCAATTAAAGGGCTGTTGGTTACTGCCAAAGTATGTGTGCCACTACTGCACCCTTTATATTGCCATACTGGTCATTGTGATTATTAATCATTATAGCTGTGTAGGATTGATGGTTGTTTCACTTCTTTGGAAGATTGTATGATGATTTTTGGTAGACTATAAAAGGTAGTCTGTTGTATTATGTTTCTGGCCTGTCCAGCCTGTGGTCCAGACCGGCAGACTGATAGACTGGCAGACTGGCAGACACATACAGATGCTTAAATTAATTTAATGCTGATTGACCTGGGGCCCAGGCATAAAACTTGCTAACTCTTTACTCTTAAACTAACCCCTCTTTCTTATCATTGTTCATTCATGCAGCTCGGTACCTTTTCTCATAGTAGCATTTCTTTTCTCTGCTTCTCCTGGCTTCTCATTGTGATATCTCCATGGTATCTCTCTGTCATCCCTGTGGCAACTCTCTGGCAGCTCTCTGGCATCTCTGCTCTGCTCTGAGATGTTCCCAGAGATTTTTAGTCTGATAGCCTTGCCTACACTTCCTATATGCCTTTGGTCAATCAATGTTTTTTTATTAAACCAGTATGCAGGACAATTACTTACAATAGAACAGAATACAATCCCATTCCATTTTCCCTTTTTTCTTTTTAAAACAAGAAGAACCCCAAATCTAATATCCTTACTTTTCATTATCTATAACAACTTATAACCAACACTGTAACAAACACAAATGCCCATAATCTATTTTTGGGACTGTGGGCATAGTTCTCTAGGCTATTTCCTACTGAATGGAGCCACTGACAATCCCATGGGGATCCAAAGAAAAATTTAAGATTATGGACAAGACTTTAATAGAGTAGTCTGTTAAGACTGAGTCATCTCAGTCTGTCTTTTTGAAGTTGTTTTGGATGCAGAACTCAGAAGAAACTGCAACAGAAATGCTCTGAAATGCTGAAATCATCTGAGCCATCTACTTCCATTGGAAACTTTCCAGGGGGTCTTCATCTACCAAACTTTCTTTTCTTTAACTGGAAATAAATCTACAGATTCTCATTTTCTGTAGAAATAAAAAAAATTAATGGAAATGGGTTGAATTAAGATGAAAGAACTAGTTAATAATATTTCTGAGCCATAGGCCAAACAGCATGAAATTAATGTAAGTGTCTGTGTATTTCTTCAGGACTTTGGGATTGCTGGTCCAGATAAGCAGAGGTGGGCAGGTCTGAACTAGGCTGGTCAGGAACCTCTTGTTACAAGAGAGGGAGGAGGAAGGAGGGAAAGAGAGAGAGAATAGTGTTTGTCTTTCTATATCTCACTCACTCAATATGATCTTCTTTAGTTCCATCCATTTACCTGCAAAGTTCATGATTTAATTTTTTTCATAGCTCAATATTATTCCATAGTGTATATGTACCACATTTTTATCGTGCACTCATTGGTTGAATGATATTTATATTGTTTTCATTTCCAATCTATTGTGAATTCAGCAGCAATGAAAATGGCTGAACGATTGTCGATGAAGTAGGACGTTGAGTGCTTTGGGCATATGTCAAAGAAAGGTATAGTTGAGTTATATAATATTTTTCTTTTTTTTCTTTTTATCCTCTCTTTTCTTTTCCTTTTTTTTGGTGAATTCCCACATTGAAATTTTTTTGTTATGACAGTAAATTTATATGAATTATGAGTAAGACGAGTTGAGATTTGGCCACATTGAATACCTTAAAAAATGACCTGCTAATTTTAGTAATTGAAAACATTTTTAGGGATAGTAATCATAGTTGGACATGAAATATAATGTAATACAAGTTTTACAAAGCTTGGGAGTTGACGTTGCAGGCACAAAACAATCTTGCTGCAAGTCAAAATCCTATATAAAATAGTCAAATTTGGGGAGGTTATAGGCAATCAGTTTTTGAAACTACTATAATATGTTTTGGTTTTGTTCTTTTTAACAAGTTTGTTGAAGGATCACAAATACCAGAGGTATGTTAATTATTTTATTAAGAATCCAAAAATCAATCTAATAATTAATCATTTTAAATTAAAGTGATTATAGAAAATATGTCATTCACTGAAAAATATGTTGTAATCTTAATCTTTAAATTTATTTTTATATTAATTAAACTTGTCCTTTTTCTATTTAACATGCTTTAGAACTGTTGACAAGCTGCGCTTAGTGTATTTTTTCTGTCCTTTTTTTGGGTATAATTATACTTTATAAAAATATTGATAAATAAAATACTAATTGCTAATTTTTATTGTGCATTTATTTGTTTATTTCTTTTGGATGTAAAACTGGCAAGTGTGGTTTTAATAGTTTTTAAGCTAAAATGATCAAATTAAATATTCCCAGCAAAATTATGACTGGTTATTTTTTTTTTTACAATCATTGTATTTGAGATTATTTCTTCATACATATATGTGGTTTTATTTATTTATTTATTATGAATAAAATCATATTTTTTATTAATGTATCTCCTTGTTCAAACTCCCTTCCCCCTTCCACCCATCCCAGTCACTCTCTCTCTTTTTTTTTGGTGAATTCCCATATTGAAATTTTTAAGAGTGGTACCACCAATTTGTAATCCTATCAACATTAAATGAGGATTTCTCAATTTATTTGTTGTTTTGTTGGTTTTGCTATTCTGACTGGGTTAAGTTAAACTTCTAATGTTGTTTTGATTTGCATTTCCCTAATTGATATGGATGTTGAATATTTCTGAAAATATTTCTTAGTTATTGTTTTCCTTATTTAGAACTCTTTGTTCAGATACAGGTACATTTTTGAACATGTCATTTATTTTTTAAATTCTTTGTTCATTTTGGATATTAATTTTTTGTCAGATGTTTAGCTGACAAAGATTCTTTCCTCTCCTGTGGGGTTCATCCTCATTTGGTTGATTGTTTTTTCATGTGCACAGAAATATTTTAATATTATAAAGCACCAGTTATCAACCATTGGTCTTAGCTCTTGGGCAAATGGAGTTTTATTCAGGAAGTCATTTGCTACACCTCCATCATGTAGGGTACTGCCTATGCTTTCTTATAATAGTTTAATATTTTAGGCCTTTGATCTATTTTGGAGTAAGTTTTTTTTTGTCAAGGGATAGATAGCACCATATTCTCTATGAGTTTTATCATGAAGTCATGATATTTTTTTAAAGGGTTTTTCTGTATCTATTGGGATGATGAGATTTTTGTGTTTAAGTCAATTTATGTGGTTTACTATATTTGTTGACATTTGGATATTGAATCATTCCTATATTTCAGGTATAAAGCCAACTTAGTCATAGTGATAATCTTTTTGATGTGTCTGTGTTCTGTTCGCAAGTACTTTTATTGAGAATTATTGAGTTTATGGTTGTCAGGGATAATGGCCTGTAGTTTAGTTTTCTTTCTTTTGGTTTGGTCATTAGTGTTAAGCAAGTGTCCTTGTATTGTGGTTGATTGTCTTTTGAGTATATGCTCAAGAGTGGTATCGCTGGGTCCTAAGGAAGGCTGATTCTCAATTTTCTTAGAAACCACCATACTGGTTTCTTTTATTTTCCTTTCTTTTCTTTTCCTTTCTTTTCTTTTCCTTCCTTCCTTCCTTCCTTCCTTCCTTCCTTCCTTCCTTCCTTCCTTCCAAAACCCAAGCTGTTCAGTGGTTGTGGTTTGCAGCTTGGACATGCTTTGCTTTTTGCTTTTTTGTTTAGAGTCCACTAATGAATGAGTACAACCCCTGATTATCTTTCTGGGTTTGAGATACCTTGCTCAGGAGGATATTCTCCAAATCCATCCATTGGCCTGTGAATTTCAGGATATCATTTTTTCTTACTGCTGAGTAGTACTCCATTGTGTAGATGTACCACAGTTTGTTAATCCATTCTTCAGTTGAGGGGCATCTAGGTTGCTTCAGTTTCTTGTTTTTATGAATAATGCTGCTATGAACATAGTTGAGCTAATGCCTTTGGAGTGTGGATGTGCTTCTTTAGGGTATATACAATGAAGTGGTATTGCTGGATCCTTGGGGAGATTGATTCTCAGTTTTCTGAGAAATCACCATGCTGCATTCCAGAGTGGCTGAACAAACTTACACTTCCACCAACAATGGAGGAGTGTTCCCCTTGCTCCAGAACCTTTCCAGCATAGGCTGTCATCAGTGACTTCTATCTAAGCCAATCTGGCAGGTGTCAGGTGGTATCTCAAAGTTGTTTTGATTTGTATTTCTCTGATGGCTAAAGAAGTTGAACACTTTTTCAAGTGCCTTTCAGCCATTTGTAATTCTTCTGCTGAGAATTCCCTTGTTAGTTCTGAATCCCATTTTTTGATTGGGTTATTCAAGATTTTGGGCTCTAGTTTCTTGAGTTCTTTATATATTTTAGAGATCAGTCCTCTATCACTTGTAGGGTTGGTGAAAATCTTTTCCCATTCTGTAGACTGTCATTTTGTGCTATTGACAGTGTCCTTGGCTTTGCAGAAGCTTCTCAGTTTCATGAAGTCCCATGTATTGATTTTTGTTCTTAGTCTATTTGCCACTGGTGTTATATTTAGGAAGTGATCGCCTGTGCCAATTCATAGAAGTGTATTTTCCACTTTCTTTTCTATCAAGTTCAAAGTGGCTGGGTTTATGTTGAGGTCTTTGATCCACTTGGATTTGACTTTTGTGCAGGGTGAGTTTGCTTCTAATTGTTCTCTGGCTTTTGGCTCTGCTGTTAGTTCTCTAGTGTGGGATTTCTCTAGGTTTTTCAGATAGGCATCTAGTGCTATGAATTTTGTCTTAAGACTGCTTTCATTGTGTCCCACAAGTTTGGGTATTTTGTGGATTCATTTTCATTAAATTCTAGGAAGACTTTGATTTCTTTCTTAATTTTTTTCCTTGACCAAGAGGTGGTTCAGCTGAGTGATATTTAGTTTCCTTGAGTTGGTAGGCTTTTTGTGATTTTTGATATTGTTGAACTCTAACTTTAGCCCCTGGTGGTCCTATATGATACAAGGGATTACTTCCATTTTTTGGTATCTGAAAGATATTTGTTTTCTGACCAATTATGTGGTCAATTTTAGAGAAAGTTCCATGTGGTGCTGAGAAATATGTATATTCCTTTGCATTTGGGTGGAAGCTTCTGTAGATATCTATTAAATCCATTTGCATCATAGCCTCTGTTAGACTCCTTATTTCTCTGTTGAGTCTCTATCTGGTTGACCTCTCCAGGGTTGTACGTGGGGTATTGAAGTCTCCCACTATTAGGGTGTGAGAATTGATGTGGACCATGTGGCAAGACAGATGAATGAAAATAGGTTGTATTAAGATGCAAGAGCTAGCTAGCAATATGCCTGAGCCATTGGCCAAGCAGCATGAAATTAATACAAGCATCTGAGTCAGTTTTTTGGCGTTTTTGTGGCTGGAAAAGAGCTGCAGTGGACTGTAGGGCTAAACCAGGCCATAAACTTCTTATTATAAATGGTGCCCAATGTGGGGCATGAACATCCACATAAAGCTGGAGAAACCATAAAAAGGATTCTAGAGCACAGAAACAGAGTCAAAAGCAGCTTCCGAGTTGTGTATTTGAAGTAGGTCATGGTATGGAGATAGTGGGGTGTACGAACTTGAATTACAAAATAGCAGGTTTACAGTGGTCAGCTTAAGCTGCAGCAAGACTGGTTCCCGATGTCTCCCAGAAGACTTGGTATAAGCAATAAGCTGCATATGATTGATCTAAGGTTTCTGTTTATATTGAACAAAAAATGGAAGAGAGTCAAAGATGGTTTCTTGGTAGCAGCATTTTCTGGGATTGTTCTGTTTGCTGACAGTGAAGCAAATGCATGTGGCTCCTTTAAGAGAGGCATTCTGACTCAGCATTCACAGCAAAAATTGTGGCCCTTAAAGAGGCCCTGCTGCCAAATGCTTAAGTGGAATGAGCAGTAGGTGGCAGTACCCCACTTGGTGGCAGTCTGGAGCCTAAAATTCCCCACAGTAGGGATGATAAAAGGTTTTACAATATTTAATACTATTCTAAGAACTGGGAAGATAAGTGTGGCTCAGGTGCCTCTGCTATGTTGGAAAGCCAAGTCGGGCAGAGTCAGCAGTCAAAGCAGTGCTTTACAGTTTAGCATTTTAAAAGTTTTTCTGAAAATGATATTCTATAATTTGCAGACAAATGGATGGATATGGAGAATATCCTCCTGAGTGAGGTGTCACAATCCCAGAAAGAGAAGCAGGGGATGTATTCACTTATTAGTGAACTTTAAACAAAACATAAAAAGAAAGAGATGTCATTGTACACAAGAACTCAAGACCAGAACATAGCTAAATGACACAGTGCCTCAATTCTGCATTGATGGCCTCTGGCAGGGGTGTGGGAGAGGAAAGACTTGTTTTTTTTAAGGGTCTGGCCACAGGGAGTTTAATTATGCTCCAGTAAGTAAATGAGCAGCATGAATGGGCATTTGTGAATGTGGAGATCATAAGAGTGGGCATGAATCTGTGAGGTCTCATAACTGAGTTTAATGGGGTGTATGATGTAAAATCACCAAATAATAAATATATATAAATGAAAATAATAATAATAAAAAAGAAAGTAAGCTTGAGCTTCCTATCTGCTTGATTCTATAGTTTATGGTGAGCTATACTAACTATAAAAACAGAAGAAGACTTTCTTAGTTCTATCCAGTAATGTAGATGATTATGAAATTTTTACCAAAACCTGGATTATATTCCACTATTAATACTCATTTTTTACTGCCACTGGGAAATTTCCATTTTTAAAGATTTAATGGCTAGTTTACTTGAGTTTTGAAAGGTTTTTCATTTTTTTGTGTTGACATTTGTAAACATGGTATGTTTTGAAGACAGGCACTGTCTTCACTGAAGACAGTTTAGCAGCTAAATATTTGAGGAAGTTACTGATTTATCAACTGCGGCTGCTTGGTGGTAGACTTTTGACAAGATGTTGCACCTCTTTGTTTCTTCAATCACAAGCTACACTGTTGCTTTAAAATGTCTCCAAGCTCCTAACTGTTACCTTTCTGATTTGCATGCTCAGCAGTCCAGGTACTCCTGTGGAATATGCAGATGAGTCTGAATGTGTCTAAGATCTGCCATTGGTTAGCATCTTTCTACCTCTTCTTCACCATTTTTCAACAAAAGAAGAACGTTGACAAGGAATAAAAATGTGAATATCTCAAAGCCAGGATGTTCTGAAGTTTCCTTCATTCATTAAAATGAAATCAAAATTATAGTAAAATGTTGAAACCTATACTTTATTTTTCAGTTTCTAAAGCCTTAGGAAATGATAGAGATAGTCATATTGCAAATCTATGGGAGCTGAAAAATGCTACATAATTCTGGGACACAAGCTTTCGGCATTAGTTCTTTCTACTTTTTAAATAAAACCTGGGATTATTTTTGTTAAAAAAAAAAAAGCTCTTCTAGTTAGAAAATAATTAAGGATATGCAATAAAACAGATTCAGAGGGAGAAAACCTCTAGATGGGTTATAATGTGTGTGAAAAAGAATATGTAGGCTGGGAGAAAAGAAAAGGGTAGAGAAATTTCTTTCAAAAAGAGAAATAGGGTAGTAAAAATATAATAAGCCACATAAAGATGAAAAATAAACAGATAGTCTGGATTATGGTTATTATCATGTTTTCTTTTATTTTTTTTTAACTGTTAATGAGCTAACTGCAGAAAGGCGTTGCTGTATGTGGTTTCTGGCCTAAAATTTCTGGGCCTGAACCAGACGTTTGGACCCACTCTCAGTCCTACATAGCCTCAAATAATCACAAACACGCTTATATTAATTTTGCACTGATCGGCCTAGGGCCCAGGCAAATAACTTGCTAGCTCTTTAGTCTCAAACTAACCCATTATTCTTATTCTGTTCAGCCATGTGACTCAGTACCTTTTCTTAGAGCTTAGAGCTTCAGTTTCTTTCATCTGCATTGTCTACTGGTATCTCTCTGGTATCTGTCTGCAGACTCTGTGTCTGCTCTGAGATGTTCCAGAGTTTTTTTTTTAGCCTAGTAGCCCTGTCCATACTTCTTGTCTGCCTTTAGCCAATCAGCTTTTATCAAACTCATAGGCAGGATAAATATTTACAATGACAGGAAACAGTAGCAACATAGCATAATCCCACTACATATGCCCTTTTTTTCCTTTAAAAACAAAACTCCCAAATCTAATATCCTTTTTCTTTTCTATTACCTATAACGACTTATAACCAACACTGTAAATAAATACAGACATCCATAATCCATTTTTTGGGAATGTGGGCATAGTCCTCTAGGCTACTTCTTGTTGAATGGTGGTGTTGGCAATCCCCATGTGGATCCAAAGAAAATTTTAGGATTATGGATAAGTCTTTAGTGGAGTAGTCTGAAAGACTGGGTAATATCAGCAAGTCTCTTTGAAGTTGTTTTGGATGCAGAGCTCCAGAGGAAACTTCAACAGAGGTGTTCTGAAATTCTGGATCATCTGGGCCATCTGTTTCTATTGGAGATTTTTCAGGGGGTCTTCCTTGATCAAACTTTGTTTTCTTTAACTGGGAATAAATTCACAGCTTCTCATTTTTCTATAGAAATAAAGAGAAATTCTCTTCTCCAAAGTAACATATCTTTTGATTTCAATTTAAAAGTCAACTTATTTATCAAATATATAGGTTGGATTAATGCAACAGCACTTATATTCACATGAATTTTAGCAAGTTTTTCTACTTCTTTTATAGTCAAAAACCTTAACGATAAGACAATAACATACAACATCCATACACTTTTTGTATTTTTCTATTTTTACATGGCTTATTACATTTTCTTTTCTTACTTTTTTATTTTTTTATTGTGTCTTTTATTATTATTATTATTATGAACAAAGAAGTCACACTTTCTATCCTTGTATATCCTTATTCAAGGTCCCTTCCCCCTCCCGCTACATCAGGTCATTCTTTCTTCTCCACAACTCCCCATGCCCTCCCTGGGCAGGCAGCAGACAGTCCCATGGTCCCACTGACCCAATATTGCTTAGCTCAGTCTCCACTCCTGGCAGATCCAATTTTTCTCCCCCCTCCCTCAAGAGTAGTCAGATGTTCCTCTAGGGGGAGTGGGATCCAAGGAGTCAGTCCAGGGTGTTCCTTTCTTTCTTTTTTAAGGCCTTTTCTATCCATTTTCCTTTTGTATTTTCTCTATCAAGGCTATGTATATTTTAAATACACTCTAATCCAATGAGACTTAATTTTTTGAATCTGCCTTTGCTGTATATTATTTTTTTCATCTTTTTTTGACTACACTTTTGCTTAGCTAAAATGTCTGACTCCACCCAGCTTTCTCTATTTCTTTTTGTTTCTGACCACATCTTTTATTTGCCAAGGTTTGGTAAGGATTAAAGGCTTTACTAGGGTGACTGACTCCACCCAGTTCCCTTTATTACTTTCTATTTCTGATCACACTTTTAATCTGCCAAAAAATGGCTAAGGGTCAAAGGTGTCACTAAAGTGCCTGGCTGACAACACCCAGCACCTAGTCTAACTTCATAGAATTTAGATTTTTAGCTAATTATCAGATACAATTACCACTCGGGGAATTTTAGTGTCCATATAATCACCCAGTAAAGCACTGCCATCTGCTGTTCATGACATTCATTTAAGCAGCAGTGCCTCTTAAACAGACTCATAAGTGTTTTGCCTCTAAGGCAGAATTAGGAAGACTCACTTAAAAAAGCCAGGCCTCATTTTCACCCTTGATAAGCCATGCTTATGATTATTATCCTCTGTATAGTTATTGTTAAATCTTCGGCATTTTTTTTTTAATTCTTTTTACTGTTTTTTTTTTTTTTTATAAATACAAAATAAAGAAAAAAAAAAAAAGCCAGGCCTCTGTTTGCCTCTGACAATCAGGGCTGACCCAAGAAAATGCTGTCACTGCTACTAAGAAGCCCTCTTTGACTCTGTTCCCTTTTGCTTGTGAGAACAAAACCTTAAATCCACCATAAGCAGCTTATTTCTTATACCAAGTCTTTTGTGAGACTTTGGGAAGTGACCTTGGTTTAAGCTGTCTGCTATGAACACACCATTTTGAAATTCAAGCCCAATCCCATACACCTCACCAGAATGTCTCTGTACCACAGCTCATGTGAGACACACAACTCAGAAGCTGTTTTAGCCTCTGATTCTGTGCTCTAGAACTGTTTTTTAATCTTTCTCAAGCTTTATGTGGGTGTACGTTGGGCTGCCATTTGTTGTAAGATGTTTGATTGCAAAGGCTGGTAGGTTAAACCAACATATATATTTTAAAGTATCTTGACTTTGAAATTTGCATCTAAGGACACGTTGCTTTGGAAAAGAGGGTCTGTTTTTGTTTCTACAGAAGATGAGAACCTGTGGATTGCTTCCAGGCTAATATAGTTTGGTCAAGGAAGACCCCCTTCTGAAAATCTCTGATGAGAGGAGATGATTACATCAGCTTTAAGACTTTCAGCTATGATAATCCAGCCTCAGGACCTTCTTAAGATTACCAGTGCTCTTCAATCAGGAAGTAGTAATGAAAATTTATGCCCACATGTCTAAAATATTGTTTATAAATGCTTGTTTTCATTATAAATAGTTAATGAACATAGTCAATCTCTTTCTAAGAAAAAAGGGAGATATGATATAGGAATGATTAAAAAGATTATTGAATTTGCTTTAATCCAAGCAGCATCTATTCCTCTAAAAATATTTTACATTGGTATGGATTTTAGTTTGTTGGTACAAATTTAAGGTCAAATTTGTTATACTGTATGTTTATTTCTACTTTTGTTTAAGATATTATGTTTATGCAATTCTTTTAAAATTATAATGTATAGTTAAGAAATGCAGATTAATAGTCATCTATGATAACCAAACTTATAGTCATGCTAGTTAGGATTTTTTAAGTATACAAAGATATATTTTAATTAGATAGGCAATCTTCAAACACTTTAAAGACCTACAGAATATGGCATTTAAAATATTTTAAGAATTTAGACTTTTCTGGACAGTGAGACAGGTCTGCTCCTGGCAGCACCAATCTACTTCAAGAGAATGATGGGCATCAAAAAAAACTCCACATGAAATTTACTTTTTATGGTAACAGTTAGCCTCTGGACAAGAAACTGTTCTTGCTTCAACTGCCTGACAGTATACTGTAAACTGGTGATGCAGGACCCATAGGAAAGTGATCTTTGAACTTTGGCAGAACAAGCTGAGATTGTGCTTCAGGTTCCTACTCCACAGAGAAACAGCCAGACATCCTTCAGGACACAAGAAGAAGAGACTGACAAACTTTTCCAGAATGGGCAGAGCAGTCCTTCAAATTTCCTGCTTCTCTGAAAGATATTCCAGAGACTCTAGGCCTGTAGGCTCAAGATGAATGCCCAGCCATTACAAAGGAATGTTGAGTGATTGTCCAGGCAGAGAGATGTCATCTTTGTCATTTCTAGATTTTGGAAGTTACCTGCACTTCCTGTTTACTCAGATAATATTATATTCTTCTGTGGTCTTTGTTGTAGTGAAAATTAGATAGTTATATGTATAGTTTTCTTTAGTTATTATAAAAATATATTAGATATGAAACTTTAGGCTCACAAGGATAAGGTAAATGATAAAATATTTTCTTTAAGTTTGTTAAATACAAATAGACTAGATATTCTTGCTTGATAGCTGTTTTGTTATATGTAACTATGCTGTGTTGAAGTTGAAACCTTCCTTTTTGATTAGACAGAACAAGGGAAGTGAGTTGGGATGACTTTCTGTATACCATGAATGTTATTGTAAATAAAGGAATTGTCTTGGTCTTTGGCACGCATCTTAGAAGTAGATGGAGAAATCAGAGCATAGGGAAAGGAGGGTGGAGTCAAAGGAGACACCATCCAGCTACCCAAGAGTCAATAAGTAAAAATAACACAGATAAGCCATGGGCCATGTGGCAAGACAGATGAATGGAAATGGGTTGTATTAAGACACAAGAGCTAGCTAGCAATATGCCTGAGCCATAGGCCAAGCAGCATGAAATTAATACAAGTGTTTAAGTCATTTTTTTTTTTTTGGAAAAGTGGTTGCAGGAGGGACCAGACTGTGGGGGTAGGTTAGGCCAGAAACTTCCTATAATAATTCTCTGCTTTTTTATCTAATACAATATGACAAGCTAACCCAAAGATTCCCACAAGGACCATGGCAGACTGTACTATACAGCTATGGAAAAAGTTTTTCTTTCTATAACATTGCTTTTGTTAACATATGTTTATTTTTTCTTACTTTAAAAAAATTTATAAAATAAAGTTCCTTTTTTCCCATATATCTCCTTGCTCTCCCTTCACCCTCCCAATCCCTCCTGGTCAGCCTTCAGCCTCTGTCCTCCCCTCCTCCCTTCCTCACCATCACCCCCATTTCATCCTCCAAAAGGGAAAGAAGTCCCAAAGTGGATCAGTGCAGCATCCACTCCAGGCAGGTCCAATTTCTGCATCATAATGATATGATTGGGTTAGGTGTTCCTCTGGAGGGAATGGGCTCCAAAGTGCCAGTCCATACATAGAAAGAAAGTCTGATTCCTCTCCTCAAGGCTCACATACTGCCCATATCAGTGGACAGTTGCCTGTCCTTGGAGGGCCTAGTTCTTTTTCTTGAAGGTCCCCCAGTCTCTGTTCTTAATTCAGTGAGCTCCCCAAAGCTCCAGCCAGCCATCACTGTGGCAATTTTTCTCATAAACCATATACCTTTGCTCATATAGACTCTCCTCCCCTTCTCTGAGCTGGACCAGGAGCTCAGCCCAGTGCTCAGCCATGTATCTCTGCCTCTACCTCTATTCATTGTTGGATGTAAGTGCTGCAATGGCACTTGGAGTGGCTATTCATTTGATTATAGTGGAAATCCTGTCTAGGCAACACCTTTGCTATTGGTTGGAGAAATAGCCAGGGACATCCTGTGAGTTTTTGGAGGTTACCCTAGTACCCAGTGTTTCTCCAACACCACATTGGCTTCCTCTATTAAGATCTCCAACTCAGTTTTTCCTCCCTTCTTGTTGTTCCTCTCGCTTAATCCTCCCTTTCTCCCATGATTTGTTCCCATACCTTGGTTGTGGTCCCTTATGTTCCCAATTAACTAGGAAGATCTCTATTTTCTCTTCATAGGGGAATCCCTGGATGTCTCTCTTAAGTTCCTTCTGATCCTAGCTTTTCAGGGATTGTGGTTTGCAGCTTGGGTGTTCTTTGCTTTTAGTCTAAAGACCACTAATGAGTGAGTACTTCCCATGCTTATCTTTCTGAGTTTTTGATACCTTACTTAGGAGGATATTCTCCAAATCCATCTATTTGCCTGCAAATTTTAGGATGACTTCTTTTTTATTGCTGAGTAGTACTCCATTGTGTAGATGTACCATAGTTTGTTAATCCATTCCTCAGTTGAGGGGCATCTAGGTGGTTTCCAGGTTCTTGCTATTACAAATAATGCTGCTATGAACAAAAGGCATGGAAGTGCATCCTTTGGGTATATGTCTAATAGCAGTAGTATGGCTGGATCCTTGGGGAGATTGATTCTTAGTTTTCTGAGGAACCACCACACTGTATTCCAGAGTGGCTGTATAAGTTTACACTCACACCAACAATGGAGGAGTGATCTTGCTGCACAACCTTTGCAGTGTAGGCTGTCATCTGTGTTGTTGGTCTTGCCATTCTTAAAGGTCTAAGGTGGTATCTCAAGGTCAATTTGCATTTCTCTGATGGCTAAAGGTGTTGAGCATTTTTTTTAAGTGCCTTTCAGCCAATTTTAATTCTTCTGTTGAGAATTCCTGTTTAGCTCTGAACCCATTTTTTAATTGAGTTATTTAGGTTTTTGACTCTAGTTTCTTGAGTTCTCTATGTATTGTACAGATCAGTTCTTTGTCAGATGTAGTGCTGGCAAAAATCTTTTCCCATTCTGTAGGCTATTATTTTGTCTTATTGACTGTGACTTTGGCCTTACAGAAGCTTCTCAGTTGCAGGAGGTCCCACTTATTGATTATTGTTCTTAGTGTCTGTGCTACTGCTGTTATATTTAGGAAGTGGTCACCTATGCCAATGCATTGGAAGGCATTTCCCACTTTCTTTTCTATCAGGTTCAGTGTGGCTGGGTTTATGTTGAGGTTTGATCCACTTGGATTTGAGTTTTGTGCAGTGTGATAGACTTAGATCTATTTGCATTTTTCTATACACTACCACCCATCTATGCCTACAACATTTGTTGAAGATACTATTTTTTGTCCATTGAATATTTTGGGCCTCTTTGTCAAAGATCAGGTGTTCATAGGTTTTTGGGTTAATGTCTGGATCCTCAATTCTATTCCATTGATCCACAAGTCTGTTTTTATGTCAGTACCAGGCTGTTTTTATTACTGTAGCTCTACAGTATAACTTGAAGTCGGGAATGGTGATGCCTCCTGAGGTTCTTTTGTCGAGCAAAATTTTTTTGGCAATCCTGGCTTTCTTGTTATTCCAAATGAAATTGAGTATTGTTTTTTCAAGGTCTGTAAAAAATTATGTTGGGATTTTGATGGGAAGTGCATTGAATCTGTAGATTGCATTTTTACTATGTTGATAGTACCTATCCAGGAATATAGGAGATCTTTTCATTTTCTGATATCCTCTTCAATTTCTTTTTTTAGTGATTAAAGTTCACTATTTTTATCTACCAGAGAAACACAAGTCAAAGCTAATTTGAGATTTTACTTCACACCAGTGAGTGGCTAGAAACAAAAATACGAATAACAGCAAATCCCGTTTTGAATGTGGGAAAGAGAGAACACTCAGACTGCACTGACTGGAGGGCAAACGGGTACAGCCACTGAGGAAAGGTGTGTGGAAGCCCCACAATAGGGAAAAAAAGATCTTCCTACATAACCCAGCTGCACTACTCCTGGGAATATTCCTAGATGACTTTATGTCCTACTATTGAGCTACTTGCTCATCTGGTATTCATGCTCTATTCACAAGAGACAAGAAATGGATACAATCTAGATGCCCATTACCCGGTGAAGAATAAGAAAATGTGCAGCTTTATAAAATAAAATATTACTCATTTGTTAAGTAAAATGCAACTTTAAAATTGGACGAAGATGTATACGATCATTCTGAGAGAGGTATGAGGGTCCCAGGGAGGCAGATATCATTTATTCCCTCTCATGTGTAGCTCTTAGCTTCCACCCTTTACATAAGTGTGTTACAGTTAGAAAACTCACAGAGATTTGGAATCTTATGGATCCATGGAGTGGAACATGCCAGAGAGGGAAGATGGGATTTAAAGAGAGTTATGGAGAAAGAAGAGGGAAATCGAGTTGGTGGTAAAAATAGGAAAGAGATGCGAAAGTAGGTGGGATAAATATGAGTAAAAGATTTTCAAAATGTCATATGTAACCTACTAATGTAGAGGCTTCCTAAAGTACATCTATACACATATAACAAAGGAGATGGAGTTTTCCACTGTTGTGGCAACATGAGCTTCCTACACACAACAGGGTAACCTATAAATAACCTAGACCCAGGAATTCCTTAGCTTTTTTGGACTTGTTGGTCAGTGATGACCCTGGTCATTATAAGCCATTGTTGGTGCAATTGGTTACCTTCCAGAACGTGATGGTAGATCCTAGTGAACATCACATTCCTAGATGATAGAATGTGGAGAAATCAAGCTGGTACTGATCCAGAAGCTTCATCCCTACTGGCTATCTTTCAGAGTCTTGGAAGGACACACTAGCCAAGTAGAAAATGAAACATTAATCATATCTAGGTGTGACCTTCGTGAGCTACTATAATGACTGGTCAGAATAGATATAACCACCAATGCAATAGTGACAGGAGTGTAGTGGTAGTAACCAATTCCTTCCTTACTGGATTTAGTATTTCTCCTCAAGATGAAACCTGTACTTGGTACCATATCTGAACAACAACCTAAGGCTGTACTAGTCATACACCCGAGTGAAAATATCTTATTGTTATGCTAAATGCACATAATATTAAACAATACCCTAATATTTTTTATTATGATCATAGGCTAATGCATTGCTTAACCATTATTATTAAACTCTTTGTTTTGCAATACATGATAATCAATACAATTACCCTCAGCTGTCCAAGATCCATAGAGTAAGTCATTGATAAATGTCCAGCACTAAATGTTATATACATATTTCTATTTTCAAAGGTACAGGAATGGTTATGAGAGAAAGGGTGAAAAGAGGGTAAGATCCAGAGTTGGTTTGCACATGGCTACAAAAAACATACAAAACAACAACAACAACAAATCAGTGTCTTTTGGATACTGCAGGGCAACTACACATATAAACTGGTGATGGTTATAGCAACATGTATAAAACCTGTCAAGACCAGCCAAAATGAATTTAATTGGCAGTGAAGTATAGAATGACAAGAATTAAGGAACATAAATCTACAATTGTGAAAAAATAAGATTATAGTTAGTGTCAAATGGGTTGTTTCTTGGTGTAACTAAAATTGACATGTGCACAGGACCCCATAAAATGTATTGTGTGACTTTATATCAGACTGCATTTGTGGAGTCAGAGGCCTGGGAAATTATTCCTCATGGGATTCTGTCCAGCCTAGCTAGAAAGCTGCTCTGGGTGTTCCTTGTGTTTATTCAAGCTTTGTTCTACATTGTTATTTTAGGAATGTCCAGCTTTCTCTGCCAAGAAGGGAAATGCCGATGGAATGAAAACAGCTGCTTGTTTTATTTCACTTTCCTCTTCTTGGAAATGTAGGGGATTCCAAAAAGCCACCAGACCCATTCTCCTCCATGATTGGCCAACATTCCTTTAAAGGGTAGGGGTAGAAGACAAAAGAGTGTATGTAGGTCCTGTGAACTGACTGTTTTCCACAGAGGAAGCAGAGGTGGGTTCATGTGAAAAGCCTGCAGCACAGTGAACAGTGGTTCCTGTAGCTGGACTATAGTGAACACATACACTGGACTCAGGATTTTCTGGTAAGTGGACAGGAGCATTCAGATCTCACTTCTAGCCCTCTCCATGTCCTTTCTTCAAAGAGCTGCTAGGTAGCAAGATATTTAGGAACATTCCGTGACTGCAGCTATCCAAACTTGAAAGCTAGGATCCTTTGGTGGGAATTGGATGGGGTGGACATATGGATGATCTTTGCCAATCCTTTAAGTCTAGAAAGACCTAAAGGAAATGATCTGGATGTTGGTTTTGATAAAGGTATTCAATTTGCTTTACTTGCTTCTTATCTCTCTCTCTAAAGTGGCTGTAAATGGCTGTGTTAGATGATGGACTCTATCTGTAGTGCATGAAGTTGCTCTATCTCACTCTCATATTGCTTCTGAGTTCAGTGTCAAGTATTTAATTCCTTACATCTTGAGGTCTTCGTACATGCTACTTCTGGCTGTGGAGAGTTGTACCTGAAGAACTCTCTTCACTGTGGTCTTCTTTATTGAGCACTAAGGATCTTTTACTCATCTGTGTGGAACATGAGCTGTCTGGAGGTGGTGGCAGCTGTCACTTAGACAGGCTTCCTGTTGTAATGGTTGCTCTGTCACAGCCCTCTCGTTCCCTGTGCTCATAGTCATTGGAAACACCTTGCAGACAACTGTCTCACCTGAGTCTACATCACAACTTCAGAAGTTACAACCAGAAGGATGAGAGGGGGAAACTGAAAAAGTGAGAACAGCTTGTGTGCTTCAGGGACACCATGTCTGTGCCCTGTGGCGACTGTCCCCTTCAACACTAAATCTGGATATGGTGTTGATTTAACAAGGTTTAGCTTCCCCCTTTTGGAGACTCTCTTTACTCATCACCTCCAAGCCTGTGTCTGCAGTCAGCCTGCATGAAGTTCTGCAGCTCTGGTTTCCTGCACAGCTGCTCACACTTGTCCTGTGGCTTGGAAAGGGGCTCCATGTGAAGCCAAACTATATCTGCTTTGATCACAAACAGCAAGATTCTAGATCTTTCTCTTTTATATTGGACTGTTATTGTGTTCTCCTCAGACTCTTGGCCCCAATTCCTTATCAGTTTAGTAGGACTTCAGTTTCATACATACCAGTTCCAACTAAGAAAAGGCACAATATTCACAAGAAAGTCCAAGTATATTCCTGATATTTTTGCTCCCTCCCTCATGATAAACTACCATATACCTATCTTAACACTGCCTAACTGAAACTCATTCTAGTGAAAGGGGATTCAGGTACTAGCCATGGGGCTACTGGGAGAGGGGACAGAAGTAAAGGAAGCAGCCACTAAACACAAAGTCAGGAGAGGGGAAGCCAGCCCAAGTGTCAGGGTTTCTGGAATGAAGACATCAGAGATCCCAGAAGTGTAATAACAAAGTTTAAAGTTCTGTTGTATGTAGCATGTGCACTGTTGACATAATGAAATCTCCCTGTGGCAAATGGGAATCCTTATGGTTCATCTCAGAATTGATTTGACATGATATGACTTCAGGGTCAATAGCGATAACTCTGGTTGTTTAATCATCCATGTTGTTTCCAGAACAATCACAGGAAATATAGTAATGTTGATGACACGATCAAAACTGAAATTGAGGAGGTCTTGAGGAAGATAATGTAGGAGGAATGACAATTGTGAGTGGATTTGGAAATAGAGTCCAAGTGTTGAAACTGATTGAATATGGGTGAGACAGACAGAGGAGGCTCCTGGCTGACAACAGTGGTTTGCTGTCTTCTAAAGTGATGGTGAGGTCCACTGCTGCTGTGGAGGTCCAGTGACAGGTTTCTGGATAGTGAAGGGTAGAAATATAAGATCTGAGCTAAGGAAATACCCAACAATCAACCTCAGTTCTGAATCTCCAAACACCTTAATTTGATGAAAACTTGGGTTTCTTAAGGCCTTAATAATGTAAGGAATGTACTCTACCAATTGACCTGTATTTCTAGTACACAGTTAGATCACTTTTTTTGCTCATTTAGATTGGTATTATAAAATAAAATATAAAAAAATCAGTAAATCTAAATGATGACTTGGGGACACTGAGATATTACATTGAATAAGTGGATTTTAACATGGACTTCCCCACTCAGATTTTCTTCCCAGCCCAACTTCTACACCCTTGATCTAATTCTCATGCCAGTCTGTTGTCATGGGGATGACAGAAAGTAGTTCATTACCCAGACAGTCAATTCAGGCTCCTGCTGTCTCCTCAGCATTGGAGGCAGAGTTATCAGGACAGCTCAGTCTTTGGCTACCAGGTCCATAAGGTGAGAATTTTTTCCTGTGGAGGAGGAACATGGGGAAGTCCAAGTTTACTTTGTCTATGTATGATGGGGCAATCAGTTCTCCAGTGTCTTGCTTGTCTTAGTCTTGGATGGGTCTTGATGGTAAGTATTGCATTGTGGTGTCTTATCCAGAGGTCATCATTATCAGCAATCTGGGTGGAGTCTCTGCATTTTTCTATATCTTCCTTGGAGACCCTGGGAGTCATTGCTAGCAGCAGCTGGGATTCTCTGTCTGTTCTAACAAGCTTTTTATTAAATATTTTTGTGCCACATTTTGTGGATCTCTAAAGCATTTGAATACTGTATATGAATAAACAACTTTAGTTTTAGCTACTTGTTTTAAGCTTAACTTTAGAAATATACACAGGGACAGGGGTCTGAGTACAGCTTATTTCTATACTTAATTACATTAGTACTTAGCATGACTATAATTAAAAAACTTGATGTATAAGATGACTGACTGTAAACTTGTGCTTTTTAACAGTCTATAATAAGTTTGCAACTTTCATAAGACTTGGACTTTACATTTCATTCCTGTCACGGTTAGTCTTAAAAGTAGTAATTTGTGTTGAACCTCTTCTAGTATCAAAATTAAACTTTTTAATTATAAAAAATTGGCTTAGCAAAGAAATCAAAATAGCTATTTTGTGAGTGAAGTAGAATGTTTGTACCAAAGTAAGGGTGTCTCCCGAGGAGACAAGGAAAAGTGACAGGAACTATCTCTAAGGCTAAATGGATAAGGAGAAAGGGGCTTTGTGAGTTGGGATGTAGCCCTTGAGCTGGGTCTGAGGGAGCCTGGAGAGTAGCACTGCCTTTGCCAAACCATGGGGCACATGCCCAAATGCCTAACCCTGGAAAAAGTACCCTCTTGGGAAATAGAAACTCTATTATAGAATATGTATTTCATTTATCAAATGTCTATTTTCAAATGTTAATATGTTTATTTATCCTATACCAAATATAAAGTTAGAGCCATATTTTTCTAAAAATGGTATCTTTAGAAGTTTTATGTTTTTGCAGATCAGAGATCCAAATTTGTTTTTCTTTCATCTTATAAGCATTTTCTCCTACCCATAGACATTATAGGAGTAGTTAGACTGCAATTTTCACTTACAGACCATAGATGTGATGTTGACAATTTTTAAGAAACAGGTTTGGACTTTCATATAAAACTCTGAATAGCTAAGAGTTTTAGTCCTGCAATTTTATAAAAAGCCAATTATGCAGAACCCTGCAACATGGAGGGCAGTGACATGATGAATAATTATTAAACTGCATTTTAAATTACATATTATATTTTTAAGTGACTCTGACATGGAACATCTGGCCTCATCCCTTCTTTAAAGAGCATGACCCTATTCTTTTTTTAATTTAGATTTTAAGGTAGATTATTTTATTATGAATAAAGTCTCAATTTTTATCCATGTATCCTTTTGTTCAAACTCCCTTCCCCCATCCCAATCACTCGCTCTTCTCACCATCTTCTTATCTCCTCTCCAGCAAGGGCAGGAAGTCACAAGGACATGACCTTATTCTTTTTTTTTCTTTTACTTTTTCATTTTATTTTATTATTATGAACAAAGAAGTCACATTTTCTATCCTTGTATATCCTTATTCAAGGTCCCTTCCTCCTCCCACCACATCAGGTCATTCTTTCTTCTCCACAACTCCCCATCCCCTCCCTGGGCAGGGAGCAGACAGTCCCATGATCCCACTGTCCCAATATTGCTTAGTTCAGCCTCCACTCCTGGCAGATCCAGTTTTCTCCCCACAACCTCAAGAGTGAGTCAGGTGTTCCTCTAGGTGGAGTGGGATCCGAAGGGTCAGTCCAAGGTGTTTCTGATCCCAACCTGTTCAGTGGTTGTGGTTTGCAGCTTGGGCATGCTTAACTTTTTTTCTTGTTTGTTTGTTTAGAGACCACTAATGAGTGAGTACAACCCCTGCTTATCTTTCTGAGATTGTGATACCTCATTCAGGAGGATATTCTCCAAATCCATCCATTTGCCTGTGAATTTTAGGATATCATTTTTTCTTACTGCTGCGTAGTACTCTATTGTGTAGATGTACCACAGTTTTTTAATCCATTCTTCAGTTGAGGGGCATCTAGGTTGTTTCCAGGTTCTTGCTATTACAAACAACGCTGCTATGAACATAGTTGAGCTAATGCCTTTGGAGTGTGACTGTACATCTTTAGGGTATACACCCTGAAGTGGTATTGCTGGATCCTTGGGGAGATTGATTCTCAATTTTCTGAGAAACTGCCATACTGCATTCCAAAGTGTCTGAATAAGCTTACACTCCCACCAACAATGGAGGAGTGTTCCCCTTGCTCCTCACCCTCTCCAGCATAGGCTGTCCTCTGTGTCTTTTATCTTAGCCAATCTAACAGGTGTCAGGTGGTATCTCAAAGTTGTTTTGATTTGCATTTCTCTGATGGCTAAAGATGATGAGCACTTTTTCATGTGCCTTTCAGCCATTCATAATTCTTCTGCTGAGAATTCCCTTTTTAGATCTGATACCCATTTTTTGACTGGGTTATTCAAGGTTTTGGGCTCTAGATTCTTGAGTTCTTTATATATCTTAGAGATCAGTCCTCTATCTCTTGTAGGGTTGGTGAAAATCTTTTCCCATTCTGTAGGCTGTTGTTTTGTCCTATTGACAGTGTCCTTGGCTTTACAGAAGCTTTTCAGTTTTAGGAGATCCCACTTATTGATTGTTGGTCTTAGTGCCTGTGCCACTGGTGTTATATTTAGGAAGTGGTCACCTGTGCCAATTCGTAGAAGTGTATTTCTCATTTTCTTTTCTATCAAGTTCAAAGTGGCTGGGTTTATGTTGAGGTCTTTGATCCACTTAGATTTGAGTTTTGTGCAGGGTGACAAGCTTGGATCTGTTTGCATTTTTCTACATAGTACCAACCAGCTATGCCAACACCATTTGTTAAAGATACTATCTTCTTTTCCATTGACTATTTTGGGCCTCTCTGTCAAAGATCAGGTATTCATAGGTTTTTGGGTTAATGTCTGGATCCTGAGTTCTATTCCATTGATCCACAAGTCTGTTTTTATGCCAGTGCCAGGCTGTTTTTATTATTATAGCTCTATAGTATAACTTGAAGTCAGCAATGGTGATGCCTCCTGAGGTTCTTTTGTTGAGTAAAATTGTTTTGGCAATCCTGGCTTTCCTGTTACTCCAAATGAAATTGAGTATTGTTCTTTCAAGGTCCAAAAAATATTGTGTTGGGATTTTGATGGGCAGTGCATTGAATCTGTAGATTGCTTTTTGTAGAATTCCCATTTTTACTATGTTGATCCTACCTATCCAGGAACATGGGACAGCTTTCCATTTTCTGATATCCTCTTCAATTTCTTTCTTTAGTGATTTAAAATTTTTGTCAAATAGATCTGTTACTTCTTTGATTATAGTTACTCCAAGGTATTTAATACTATTTGCAGCTATTATTAAGGGTAATGTTTCCCTTATTTCTTTTTCAGCTCTTCTGTCTTTATTGTATAGAAGGGCTACTGATTTCTTTGAGTTAATCTTGTATCCTGCTACATTGCTGAAGGTGTTTATCATCCGTAGCAGTTTCTTGGAAGAATTTTGTGGGTCACTTATGTATACAATCATATCATCTGCAAATAGAGATAGTTTCACTTCTTCTTTTCCAAATTGTGTCCTCTTAATCTCCTTTTGTTCTCTTATTGCTTTAGCTAAAACTTCGAGAAGAATATTGAATAGATAAGGGGAGAGAGGACATCTTTATCTAGTTCCTGATTTTAGTGGGATTTCTTTGAGTTTTTCTCCATTAAGTTTGATACTGGCTGTCGGCTTCTTGTAAATCGTCTTCATTATATTTAGGTATTCTCCCTGTATTCATGATCTCTCCAGGGCTTTAATCATAAAGGAGTGTTGGATTTTGTCAAAGGTTTTTTCAGCATCTAAGGATATGATCATGTGGTTTTGTTCCTTTAGTTTGTTTATATGATGGATCACGTTTATGGTTTTTTGTATGTTAAATCAGCTCTGCATTTCTGGAATGAAGCCTAGTTGGTCGTGTGTCGTGTACCACCTCGTCCCGCAAGGAACACGCAACACCGGATCCTTCCCTTTGCAGTTTATTAGGGCCTTTAATTATCTCCTTGTCTCTCACTCACTCTCACTCTCACTCTCAGATGTATGACGAACGACGACTCTCTCACAAACGAGGAATGACCCCTCTCTCATGAACGACTCAGGGGGGAAATCTGCTCGTGGCTAAATACTCTCTGGGCTTCCAATCCCGGTAAGCCACGTAGACATTGCCCATAGGTCCCGAGGCGCCGGAAGCAAGCCACCATCCTCGCCTACAGCCAATAAGGAGTTGTTTACTCCCGAGAGCACTCACCATCGAGAAAGGTGGAAGGCGGAAACCAGCGCCACCTTTAGGGTGTGGTACAATGCAGCTCCCTACAGTCGTGGTGGATGATATTTTTTATACATTGTTGTAAACGGTTTGCTAATATTTTGTTGAGAATTTTAGCATCAATATTCATGAGGGAGATTGGTCTATAGTTCTCCTTTTTTGTTGTGTCTTTGAGTGCTTGGGTATTAGATCTTATTCTTAATATAAACATTTTTTAAAGTGAGGAATTATGAGCTTTGTTTGTTTGTTTTTTTTTTTTTTAAATTGGAGAAATTCAACAAGAGTTAACTTTACATGTTTATCCTCCATCCAGTCTTCTACAACTTACCATACAGTTTCAGATCAGGCCTTTTCTATCTCTACTCCTCTGATTCAGTCAGACTTTATATTTTAGACAGTCTCCTCTTTCTCTTCTTTTCTTTTCACTATTCCAGTTTCCTGCCTTCTCTCTTGCTTGCCAGATAACATGAAAACTTTTATTAAAGTCCTTCTTGTGGTTTTCATCACTAGTCTAGAATATATTTGCATTCCGTTAAAGAAGAACAGAAACATACCACACACACACACACACCCGTACACACACACATACACACACATACACACACATACACACACATACACACACATACACACACACACACACATCATAGAAACAACTCTAAATTTGCATCAACACATAAAAACTTGTACCAACATGAAACATCTTTGACTAGCAGTAGAATTTTCTTATTCAAAACAATAATTTTTAACTAACTTCCTTAAATGATGACAAATATTATAACTCATTAAATCTGAAGGACCAACATCATATATCTTTTTTTTCTGTGGAAACAGAAGCATATTTATCCCCAAATGTAATATTTTATAGGTTTGTCCAATTCAGCAGTTTCTTAGACAGTGTCAGTACGTGAAGGGGATAAGTGGAAGCATCTACAACAAAGACCTTGTTGTAGATGTAATGAAGACTTTGGTTTAGGAAGGAAAGGATGGAGGTACAGGAGCTACCAGGGCAGATTCTGGACAGAGTGCCTGCCTGGCACTCAGTATCCTGCAAAAAAGATTGTCAGCTTGTTCAGGTGCAACAATTAACCCCAGGTTCTTGGTCTGGCATTTGATGTCCTGTCTCAGTGCTTCTTCCCCTTGCTGGCTGCCCCAGCCACGGGGCCTGGCTACAGTGTCACAGGCAGTTTAGCAACCATAGGAAGTTTTGCTCTGCAGTCCTGCCACATGAGCATAGAATGCTGCCCTTCAGCCTGGTCTCCACCACTCCTTCCAGACAATTGAGTCCCAAATCACGACCTGAAAGTCCTTGAGAGGCTCTAATAAAATATATGAGGGGTGGAAGCAGTTTGCCTTATATTTTTTAGGAGAGCAAGAGTAGTGTTTAGACAAAGCACAAGAGGGCAACAGAGACCACAATGTACTGGCATGGCATACTAAAGAGAAACCAGGAATGGGCTTATGGCTTGTCTCATGAAGGTTGTTGAGTTCCATTTTGCAAAACTAGCATTCTGTGTTCCCATTTAACCTGGTCTAAGAATGGATTCTGTTTGTGTATCCATCAGGTTAGGGTATGCTCTTTTATAGATAAATGGAGTCCATTAAGGGATATTAATGATAAGTGATTTCTTTTTCAGTGCTTGTTTTTTCCTGTTATTTTTGTTGACAGTGTGTGTGTGCTTCTCATCTTTGGGTTTTTCTTCTATGGGATTATCTATTGCTTGTGGTTTTATGTGTGTGTCTAGTTTCCTTAGGTTGGAGTTTTCCCTGTATTGATTTCTTTAAGGACAACTTTGTGGTTAGGTATTGTTTAAATCTGGTTTTGTCATGAAATATCTTGCTTACTCCATCTATGGTGATTGATACTTTTGTTGGGTATAGTAGTCTGGGTTGCATCTGTCCAGGACTTTCTTGCTTTCATTGAGTAAACTGGTGTTATTCTGATAGATTTTTTTTTTAAGTAACTTGGCCTTTCTCCTTTGCAACTCTTAGTATTCTTTATTCTGTAGGTTTAGTGGCTTGATTATTATGTAGCAAGCAGATTTTTTTGGGGGGTCTAGTCTGTTTGGTGTTCTGTAAGCTTCTTATACCTTTATAGACATTTTCTCCTTTATGTTGAGAAAGTTTTCTTCTATAATATTGTTGAATATATTTTCTGTGCATTTGAGCTAGTATTCTTTTTCTTCAATTCCAATTATTCTTCAGTTTGGACTTTTCATGGTGTCCCATATTTCCTGGATGTGTTGCATTATGGATCTTTTAGTTTTAGTGTTTTCTTTGACTGACATATCTATTTCCATTATTGAATCTTACACACCGGAGATTCTCTCTTCCATCTCTTACATTTTGTTGGTTTATTTGTATATGTATTTCTTGTTTCCTCAGATTTTCTATTCCGAGCATTGCCTAGGTTCATGTCTTTTTTTTATTGCTTCCATTTCAATTTATAAATCTTAAAATGTTTCCTTCACCTGTTTGACTGCTTTTCTTAGTTTTCTTTCTTTTCTTTCAGGAATTTGTTGATCTCTTCCAATTTTTTGTTTGTCTTTTCTTTAAGGAGATTTTTTTATTCTCTTTACGGCTTCTATTATCTTCATAAAGTTATTTTAAGGTCATTTGCTTCCATTTCTTCTGTATTGCCATGATCAGGTTTTGTTGTTGTAGAACCACCAGATTCTAGTGGTGCCATGTTCTTCTTTATGTTTTCAATATGTATTCTTGCACAGGTGTCTACCTATTGCTTCCTCAAATCACTGTAGGATTTGTCTGTATCTGAGGGAGCTGATTTTGGTGCAATCTGTTCTGGCTGTATTTGTGTCTCAGGAAACCTCTCTTGGTTCAGTCTGGGCTCTTGGATCACTTGGAGGTAGTATATTCTGTGTCACAGTGACCTGTACTTGGTATAATAAGAGCTGGTGATTTTGTGTCTCAGCAATCCACTCTTGGTCCAATATGAGCTCTTGATCCAGAGGGAGTTCTTGATCATTATGAGGTTCTTGATCCAATATGTACTGGTGGGTCATAGATGTCAGTTACCCCTCTTAATCTAGTAGGTGCTGACACACTGTGGGTCTCAGGTGGCTGCTCTTGATCCAATAGGAACTGAGGATCTGTGGGTCTCAGGAAGCCTCTTTTGATACAACAGGTGCTGAGGAACTCTTGGTCTCAGGTTGCTGCTGTGGTCACAGGGTGATGGTGTAGGTTGGGGGATGGGATGGGGTTTTGTAGTTAGGGGTATAGAGTGAACTGCATTTCACTGGGGATTCTGGTCTGTAGGGGTTTTCCCTGCTGGCCTGTATTTAGGGAAGATATGTGTGGGGGTGGGGTTCCAAGGGCTGTGTTTCAGGGCCTGGTTCTGAAAGACCAGAATCTCTGCCTGGGCTGGGTGGAGTGTCACTGACCTTGGTTCAGTAGGTGCAGAATATCTGTGGGTGTCAGGTTGACACTCAAGAAATTCTTTTTAACTTCCTGGTTTTATTTAAATTTGGAGTGGTAATAAAGAAATGTATTCTTTTGTAAAGATTGATATTATTTATCACTATCATTTATTGTGTTCTTACTCAGTGTAAGACATTTAAAACAAATTTTTTGTTGTTTATTTTCATTTTTCTTATTTTAGGAATTTCTTTGATAATTTTGTAAAATGCATTTTATTTGTTTTTTATGAAATTTATGTATTCACTTTCTGTGTTCTTACGTACTGGAGCAAGGTGCCCACATACTAGGGCATGCATGTGGAGGTCGAAAGACAAATTGTAGAAGTCAGTTTTCTCTCCCCACTATGTGAGTCTTGGGACTAGAACTCAGCTCTTTCGACTTAGTGACAAGTAGCCTTACCTGTTCCATCATCTCGCTGGCCCAAGACAGGTTTAGAGTGTCCATAATTAGAACAAGGAATGGTGACCAAAAGGAGAGTAGGTTTTATGGAAATATCCCCAGACACTTTTATCGTGATAACTTTCATCAAGTCTAAATACAGTGGATTCAGGCTCATGGTTGCCTTGATAGATGTAACTACTTTCACTTTCATCAGGGTTCAGTCAGTTTTGGGGATTGGGCCAAACTTATTACCAAATAATTAATTTCAGTAGCTATTAAAAAAGCTTAGGTCTAATCCTCCTCCTGTGTTAGGTGTATGAGAGTTGAAGTTGGATATCTGTCCAGCTTGGGAGACAAGCAATAAAATTCAGAGAGAATGTTGCTATCTTAGTAGTAATTGCCCAGCCAAGAGGCCAGGAGCTGAGCAGCATCCCCAGCTGCCTGAAAGGTCAGCATATTTTTGAGGATAGAGAGCAAGGTTTGAGTTTTGTGGCCACTATTGCCTGGTGCTTTGCTTTGTTGTTAGAAGTACTGGAGTCGGCGGGGCCAGCCCTCCGCTCTTCCAGGCGGCCACTGTGCGGAGCGGGCGCGCGCGGACCCTGCACCGGCCGCGGAGCCGCTATGGGCCCGCCAGGCCCCTGGTGCGGCGCGGCGCAAGCACCCGCTCAGAGCCAGGATTGAAACTCCAAGATGGATGATCAGGACCCTGGGGGCATTAGCCCCCTTCAGCAAATGGTGGCTTCGGGAGCTGGGGCTGTGGTCACCTCCCTCTTCATGACACCCCTGGATGTGGTGAAGGTCCGCCTTCAGTCCCAGAGGCCCTCAGTAGCCAGCGAATTGACACCTCCTTCCAGATTCTGGAGTCTCTCCTACACCAAATGGAAGTGCCTCCTGTACTGCAATGGTGTCCTGGAGCCACTGTACCTGTGCCCAAACGGCACTCGCTGTGCCACCTGGTTCCAGGATCCTACCCGGTTCACTGGCACCTTGGATGCCTTTGTGAAGATTGTGAGGCATGAGGGCACTAGGACCCTGTGGAGTGGTCTCCCAGCCACCCTGGTCATGACTGTGCCAGCTAC